>APFE031344817.1:0-11304 GCA_000404065.3 Pinus taeda | reverse complement strand
TTTCCTTTACATTTTCATTGGTTTCATTGGCATTTTGACTAATCTAGCATTTAATAGAAAAACAATCCCTGAGTGATTTAGGGAGTCGGTTTTGCATTGAGATCGTGGTGAAAATTTCGGAGAAAGAGGTTGAATTCTCTTTCATTTTGCGCTGAAGAAAGCAAATCAGCTGAGATATTCACCTTCAGTTCCAGATATAAAGTCAAATCCTTGGGCCGAGATACATTGATGTTCACCGTTCCCAGAATGTAATTTTGTAAGATCGCAAATCGCTAAATAATTAATACATCTATAATATTTTGCTGTTTTAAATAAAATGTTGACAAGTCAAGTATAAAATACAAGGATCTAAAAAAAATGCAACCCTTTATTTATATTAAGGGTTGAAAATAACACATGCCAATACCATAAGATTGCAACTTTTGCAAATTTGCTGCTTAATAATGAAAAATATGAACACTGAAGCAGAATTGTGGACCTTGAATAAATGAATCTAACAGGCAATTACACCCATTGCGTTTTCCTCCCTTCGGATCAAAACTAGAACTAGCCTGTTCTCAAATAAAACACAAATGGATCGATAGACTCTTGATGCCTCTAATGGTTAGCTCTTATCCCCTTTTTAAAGGTTGGGTGGACTCTCTAGAAGCCTTATTTTATAGTTTTCCTTGAAAAAAAAGGTAAATACCATGGGCCGATACCATGGGTAAATACTACAGTAAATACCATGGGAGGATTCTATCACTTTGACCATATCAGGAAAAGTGAATATTACAAATCTTCTCGCCCAAAAAAATCACTCCATAATTAAAATAGATTAAATTTATTTAAATTAAAAAAATAAAATAAATCGAAATTTAGAAATATTATATTTAATAAAAATTTTGATGTAAAGGAATATTTTTAAAATTATTTATATTTCTGTATTCAAGCTTTTGTGACCACAATGAATTAAACAAAGTTTTTTGATAGAAATCACATGAGAGAATTTTTTTGGCCAAGGCCTTTTCAAACCCAAACAACATCTGGTTCATATTGATCTGGTCTTAATGATGAACTACATTGTTGGAAAAATTTCTCATATGATTTTTACAGAAAATTTTTATTTAATATTTATATTTTCAAATAAAATTATATTTTAATTTTATATTTTTTTTAATTTTTCATTTTAATCAATAGAAATCAATAATGTAGAAAGTTTTTTTATAACTTCATATAAGAATTAAAAAAACTGTAAATTTTATATATATGAAAATATAAATAAAATTATTTTTGTAAGCATTTCACTATAATAGAGTTATATAATTTTATTTTATTTTCTTTAACATGGAGTTCATGTACGATGGAGAAAGAGCGACACACTCACATGATTCTATGATTTTATTATGCACATAGGTGCAGGTTAACTCCATGCAGGCACAATAGGAATAAAAAATATTATGGAGATTTTATTATGCACATAAGTGCACGTTAATTCTATGGAAGCACAATAAGGATAAAATTATTATGGAATGGAATTAATGGTATTACTAGGGAGAATAAATTAGAGATATTTAATAATGAATTTGGATATGGTATAAAGATGAAATGTAAGAAACGTTAATTTTATGGAAGCACAATAAGGATAAAATTATTATGGAATGGAATTAATGGTATTACCAGGGAGAATAAATTAGAGATATTTAATAATGAATTTGGATATGGTATAAAGATGAAATGTAAGAAATTAAATGAATTTTCTGAATATATGGTTTGTATTTATAAAAGTTGTGTATAATTAAGTGAAATTTGAGATTTTTTTAATAGTGATATAAAATTTGTTATGTAAAATATAATGTATATGTTGATGGAAGTAGCAATAAATTAGTTACAATTGTAATTAAATATGTTCAAAAGAAACACATACAATTACATAAATAAGATAGGTCTTATAAATTTCGACACCAAATTTCATTCACTTGCATTGTTTTACAAATCTCTTTATCTCGTAAACACATACATACAAACATACATATACAATTTCTTCCAAAAGGAATTCTCAAAGAAATTTACAACATCATGTTGTCTAAGAATTCAAAAATATGTTTTAGCAATGACATTGTGAATATACTAGTCAATTAGTCTTTTGACTTGCAAAAGTGTAAATATATATCACTATTGTATACAAGATTTTTTAGAAAATAATGTCTTGTATTTATGTGTTTTCTTATTTAGTGAAAAGCATGATCCTTGGGTAGATCTATGCTTGATTTGTTGCCACAATGAATTGGAGTTAACCCTTCTTGTCATTATTGAAGATCATCCAATACTACTTATAACCAAATTGTTTGAGAGATTACTTAGCTTCTGCTAATGAGATAATCACAATAGAATGATTCTTAGATTCCCATGAAATGACACTTGAACCAAGATGAAAATCATACCTTAAAATATATTTTCTATCATCTAAGCTATGTACAAAGTCAATGTCAATATAGGCAATCAAAAAATTATCTTCAATAAATGAAGTTTTGCATATAAGTATATCAATCACATTTTACAATATTTATATGTCTAAAAATATATGTATGGGATGTAGCCTAGTAATCATAATTTTTTACATTAAACTAAGGTATCTGAGGATTAATCAACCCTGTGTTTGATGCTGCCATTTCATAATGTAAAAAAAGCTTTCCCCCTCTTGGAAAATACACTCCAAAAACTTCAAATTTCCAGTAACAAGACTTGTTTTTACACTAATAGAGTTTAACTCGCTTTGATACTACGTGAAATAATTTCTAAGGGGGATAGAGGAGAACAGTATCCCTCAACAAATCAATTATGGAGAACAAATCACAACTAGACAGAGTGTGAAATAATTTCTAAGGGGGACAGGGGAGAGCAGTCTCCCTCAACAAATTAGTTACGGAGAACAAATCGCAACTGGACATAGTAAGTCTCTTAAAACTACATAAGAACTTGTTTTCATGCACCCACCAATATTTTCTCCATAATTTTTTCATCTCTACCTCTCACACTCACATCCTCTCAACTCTTCAATAGAATTTTTCTTTCATATTTTTCTCAACATACAATTTTAAGACATTAATACATGACTGATTAAAACATCAAGACACAAGATGAGCAATTTTCTGAACTTGCAGAGGTTACATACTACCAGTGAAAGTTGCGGAGTAAATGTTTAACCATACATTTACTAACCCTTCATTAAATTTCTATTTAACTTTAATTATCTGATGTGTCTTGCAGAATAGGGGACACTAACCTGCAAAAAAATCCGTAACCTACACTTGAGGTGTACAGCACGTATGGTTGTTGTTTTACTAATTAACGCGGTCAGTGGGATTAATTTTCCAACAAGCGGTTTGCCTTCAATCGAACCAAGCGTCGTATGGACATATTCAACTGTTGATTCGTGGAATTTTTTTTTTTTTTTTTTTAACTGTTGATTCGCGGATTTTTTTTTTTTTTAAAAATCGTCGAGGACTCTTTTTTGGAAAGATAATGCTCTGCGTACAAAAGTGGTATTGCTACTACAAGGCTCAAGGGTAGCGAGTGGATTATAATAAAAGGCGAACAAGGGAATCAGGGTCCCATCCAGGGAATGAGGCTCAAGAGTCAAGCTAAAGGATTCAGTGCTTTCGGTGGTTTGTTGTAGTCTTATCCGCGCTGGCTGTGGCTTTCGGATGAACTTAATCTCTTTTTATGACCTGCAGTATGGGTACTTAAATAAATTAGGGACCTAAGGAAGAAAAGAAGGAGGCTCCATCGAAGAAACCATGAGGCTCTCGAGGGCGAGGCCCAAGCCGGACCTCCCTAATTAAGCTACTCATTAAGGGAAGATAAGAAGGGTTTCCCTCATCCTCATACATTCACCTTATCTCAGAAAGTAGGGTAGGAAAGGTAGATTCATCCACCCTAATCCTCATACTTACCTCTCGGCCATTGATGTGGTCCTTCTCGTCATCTGTTGGGAACTAGGCTCAACCTCGGCCTGTTGTCAACTTGGCTGCAATGGGTGATTTTGGGGAATGGTTTCTAAATATCACCTCCCCCCGGCCACCTCGCTCTTGGTCTGTATTGCTAAATATGCTCTATGGCATACTCTCGGCTATGACTTATGTATGGCAGGCAGCCTGGCTCTGATTGTATGGCTATTACTGGCTATCATCGGCTGTACCTTATGGCAATGATTGGCAATGCTCTATGGCAGCTATGAATGGTTGGTTGGCTATGACTGGAATGATTGGCAATGTCTGAAGGGCGTGTGATCCGATCCTAAGCGGGTGCATATATATAATGACAAGCTGCAGTAACTAACTCTTGTCATGAGGCCATTGCTAACATAGCAGTCAAAAAAAGCAAATAGCCGCCATGTTCCCATACACGAAGTAAGTACCTTTCACCTTATACATAGGCCGCCTCATATACGCGCCCATCTCGTCCACTGAGTCCCGCTTGACTCCGGGAAGAGGGGAGGGCCAGCCCCCTCGGCCTTTTCAAACGACCACAGCTTTTTTTCACAAATCAGATGAAAGGCAAGAAATTCCCTAAGTCGTAGCATTCCTAGCAGCCACAACTGAATCTGACAAGGGGTAAGGAGAAAAACATATTCTGAAAATGATCACCAAACATACTTTGAATCTTAGTCGGATCCTCCTCAAGTGAAGCCTCGACCAAAAGCTAGTTACTTATTTGAAAGGGGCACCCAATAAGTAAATTTTGAACCTTACCACTGGATGGATGGATGGCTTAATTAACGAGTTGAGGATAAACCAGCCCAACGGGGAGGCAAGAAAGCAACATTTCGTATTCCCTTTAACAAGAGAGAATGATGTAGTTAATGCCACACCTACCTTTGGAGGGAGGTTTGGTTGAGCCTCAGGTAGACGTCTGCCGATGAAGGAGGGCCCCAGCCCTGGACGAGTCAAAGTGATTAATTGGTTAACTCTATATGCCACTGCCCATTAATTGCGTACTACCTCGATGCTTAAACTGAAGTGGGACGAACTGCCCTTAACCTAGAACTTAACTTCGAGGGGAAAAAGTAAAGTTTTAGTTATAATGCCCGGCTTTTATATGGTGTATGTAAGCCAGCAAGAGAAAAGCCCTTCCACCCAGCCCCCGGCCTTAAACCAAAACCCGAACCATATGAAATGTATAATGAACAATACTCGAGACGTAATTACGTATATAAGGAAATGACTTGGAATCAACTGGTCGAAATGAACCAAGGTGTTTACTTATTGGAAGAGAGCTACTCAAAAGTATCATGCTTTATGATTGATATGTTATAAAAGCATAAGAGGTAAGAAATTAAACTAGCTTATATATATGTATTTATAAAAATGGTGTATAATTAAGTGAAATTCGAAAGTTACAATAAATTAAACATAATCCTAACTAAATATTTAAAAAAAAACACATATAATTACATAAATAAAATAGGTTTCATAAATTTTGATACCAAATTTTATTCATTCGTATTGTTTTACAAATCTTTCCATTTCACAAACACATGCATACAAATATATATATACACAACGTCTTCAACGTTTTTTTTTTACAAATTTACAAATAAATTTACATCATATTGTCTAAAAAAAATTCAAAAATATGTTTTAGCAAATGACTTTGTAAATATACTTGTTAATTGTCTTTTGACTTGTAAAAGTATAAATATATATCATTATTGTATATAAACTCTTTTATAAAATGATGTCTTCTTTTATAAAATAATGTCTTGTATTTATGTGTGTTTTCTTATTTAGTGAAAAGCGTGATCCTTGGATAGATCTGTGTTTGAATCGTGGCCACGATGAATTGGAGTTAGCCCTGAATGTTGTAGTTATCTCTATATATTAAAATATAATTACAATAGAATGATTCTTAGATGATGAATTTGACCTAGATGAAAATTATAAAAAGTCACTATTAATATAACTAATGAAAGAATTAATTTCATTATTGTAGTTATTGTTACATATTAAGAGATAATCACAATAGAATGATTCTTAGATGAAGATGAATTGACCCTTAACTGAGATGAAAATTATAGTTTGAAGTACTTTTTCTATGGCCTAGGCCATGTAAAAAGTCACTATAAATATAACCAATGAAAAAATTATCTGCAGTCAATGAAGTTAGGCATGTCAAATTTTGCAATATGTATGTCTCAAAATATATGCACTAGATGAACTAATGATGTACTACAAGGAAACACCCACACCAATAACAATTGGGAAAAATTTAAATAAATGTTAAAATATGGATCTTACATTTTTTAAAAGGTTATTGTAATATTCTCTTTTCTTGATATGGTCAAAGTGGACAAAATCTTCCTATGGTATTTACTGTGGTGTTTTTCCCTGGTATCAACCAATAGTATTTACCTTTGTTTTTTTGAGAACAATAAAATAAGACTTCTAGAGAGTCCACCCAACCTTTAAAAAGGGGATAAGGCCTATGCATTGGGGCCTCCACAGTCTATCTATCTATTTTTGTTTTATTCGAGAGCTTGGCATAGGCTAGTTCTATTTTTCATCCCATGGACAAAAACCTTGTGGGTGTAATTGTATAGTGGATCCATTCAGGAACCTTGTGGGTGTAATTGTATAGTGGATCCATTCAGGGTCCACAATTGACGATTGTGCTTTAGTGTTTATAATTGTATAGTGGATCCATTCAGGGTCCACAATTTCCGATTGTGCTTTACTGTTTAGATTTGTCATTATTGAATAGTTGCGGATGCCATTTGTAAGAGTTGCAATCTTATTGTTTAGGTATGAGTTATTTTCAGCTAATAATATAAATAAAGAGCCGCATTTCTTTTAGATACCCTTGTTCTGAGCTTAGTTTGTCAATATTTCATTTAGAACAATAAAATATTCTAGATGTATTGAACAATAAAATATTCTAGATGTGTTGATTATTTAGCAATTTTGGATTTTGAAGTGATACATTTTATGCAAGGAACTTCGATGGGATTTATTCTCACTCTAACCAGCATTTCCATCTTCGGTGGTATTTGATATCACAGTGGTGGGTCTCTTCACATCGATATATGTCAAGGGTTTCACTCATCTATCATTGTTTCTGTTTGAGGGTATTGGTTTTCGGAGCTTCTCTGCAGGTTGATTGGAGTAGATTGTATTGGCTAAAGGTCTTGATTACTGAATTGCAGCCCCTAGACTCATAGAACGATTGTCATAGTTTATCGCAGTCAAGGGATCCACTGGCGCCGAAGGAGGACAATAGATATATCTGCGGTGTTGTTGATCTTACCTACAACACACTGCAGAGCCGAAATTCGAGGGAGAAGATCTCAATACCAAGAGGCGCTGATAGATCAGGAGAGGAAACGTTCCTTAGAAGACCGCTACATCATTATAAGATGTTCATTGAATGAAATCGTTGATTAGGGAGACTGCAGTATTGAAAACTCATGTTATGAAGTGAATTTAACGGATCAAGAACTTGCAAGACCGGGTGGCTGTTGGCGGCAACGCATTGGGTCGCTCCACGTATTCGCAGCGGAAGGGAGCCATACAACAAGGTCTGTAATCGTGCTGAGAGCACATCATCATCACAGATCTGTTTATTGGATAACAGAGGGCGAGAGGAGCATTAGATCTGAAGTTTGAAGAAGGGATGAATTTCACATTTGTGGGTTTTCTTTGAGCAAGGTTTTATGATCAATTATTAAGGGACGAGTTCAATCCCAAGGGAGGTCGAAATTTCTTCTTCAAGTCCTATTAAGTCTGCTTGGACTATAAGTGTCATCAATTCTGTGGTATAACGTGTTGTAGCAGCAGAGAATGAAATATTTTGACAAGGAAAGCGAGCTCATCTCTTTCCCAATTCAGGTCGAATAGTTATTAAGTAAAAGCCCTGAAGCAGTTAGTTAATAGAAGAACAATCCCTGAGTGATTTAGGGAGTCGGTTTTGTATTGAGATCGTGGTGAAAATTTCAGAGAAAGGGGTTGAATTCTCTTCCATTTTGCGCTGAAGAAAGGAAATCAGCGGATATATTCACCCTCAGTTCCAGAAATAAAGTCAAATCCTTCGGCCAGGTTATATAAAGTCAAATTCTTGGGCCAAGTTACATTGATGCTCACTCCCAGAGTCCCAAATCGTTAAATAATTAAAATATTGTATTTAATACATTTACAATATTTTAGTGTTCTAAATAAAACATTGACAAACTAAGCATAAAACATGGCAAGAGCTAACCAGCATACCATTGGGCATTAAATGCCCAGCTACATGCGTTCTCGATAGCTGTTTAACACACGCGCGCGGTGATAGATAAATAAAAAATAATGGTGGGTGCATTAAACAGTTATCAGCTGGGCATTTAATGCCCAATGGCAGGCTCGTTAGCTTTTGCCCATAAAATACATGGATCTAAAAGAAATGCAACCTTTTATTTATATGTTAAACAATGATCAGCTAGGCATTTAATGCCCAATGGCAGGCTCGTTAGCTCTTGCCCATAAAACACATGGATCTAAAAGAAATGCAACCTTTTATTTATATTAATAGTTTAAAATAACACGTTTATACAATTAGAATGAAACTCTTGTAAATGCCATGCATGGCTACTGAATAATGACAAATAAGAACAATCATAGACCCTAAATGAATGGATGTATGAGACAATTACATCAAGTGGGTTTTCATCCCTGGGATCAAATTAGAATTAGCATGTTTTTAAATAAAACAAAAATAGATAGATAGACTATGGATGCCCCCAAAGCTTAGCTCTTATCCCCTTTTTAAAGGTTGGATGGACTCCCTAGAAGCCTTATTTTATTGTTTTCTTTGAAAAATGAAGGTAAATACGATGGGTCGATACCATGGGCAAAGACCACAGTAAATACCATGGGAGGATTTTGTCCACTTATTAACCATATCAAGAAAGTGAAAATTTTACAATTCTTTGGCCCAGATTACTAGATAATTAAATTAGATTAATTTATTTTAATTAAAAAAATAAAAATAAATTAAAATTTAGGAATATTATATTTATAAATATTTTGTAGTGAATTAAGTTCTATGACTTGTTCAATTGAAGTTCTTTATAATAACCGTTTTCTGAGTCAAACCCTAATCGTTTGGAAAGATTTGCCATCCCTATTTAATATGGAACCACAATTTGTTTTTTACTTGTTAGTGACAATGAGGCTACACTCGTTGCATTGGAAATGCTAGACAGATGATTTTTATTGATGTTGATTTTTTCAAATATTTTTCTCATAACTCAAAAAATTAATTGTTAAAAAATTTTTTAAATATTGACATTTTCAATCAAATTATATTTTAATTTTATTCATTTATCAAAGAGGTATGATTAAGTTATTTACTTAATATACAGATTAAAAAATTGTTAAAATTTCTATATATATTAAAAATCTAATAAATTAGGGTTTATTATGCATTTCACCATAATAGAGCTATATACATTTTTTTTTGGGTTTAACATGGAGTTCGCTTACGATGGAGAAAGAGAGACGCGCACATGGTTCTATGATTTTATTACGCACATGGTTCTATGATTTTATTATGCACATAGGTGCAGGTTAACTCCATGGACGCACAATAAGCATAAAATGATTATGGAGTGAAATTATGGTATTTTTTTTATGGTATTATTATGAAGAATGAATTATTAGAGTTACTTAATAATGAATTTGAATATGGTATAGAGATGAAATGTAAGAAATTAAATGAATTTTTGAATATATAGTTTGTATTTCTTAATATATAGTTTGTATTTATAAAAGTTGTGTATAATTAAGTGAAATTTGAGATTTTTTAATAGTGATATAAAATTTGTTATGTAAAATATAATGTATATGTTTTAGTTGATGAAAGTGGTAATAAATTAATTACAACTATAATTAAATATGTTCAAAAGAAACACATACAATTACATAAATAAGATAGGTCTTATAAATTTTGATATCAAATCTCATTCACTTGTATTGTTTTACAAATCTCTTTATCTCATAAATACATATATACAAACATAGATATACAACTTCTTCTAAAGCAATTCTCAAAGAAATTTACAACATCATGTTGTCTAAGAATTCAAAAATATGTTTTAGCAATGATTTTGTGAATATACTTGTCAATTAGTCTTTTGACTTGCAAAAGTGTAAATATATATCACTATTGTGTACGACCTCTCTTGTAACATGATGTCTTGTATTTATGTGTTTGCTTATTTAGTGAAAATCATGATCCTTGGGTAGATCTATGCTTGAATTGTTTGCCACAATGAATTGGAGTTGGCCCTTGTTATCAATATTGAAGATCGTCCAATACTACTTATAACCAAATTGTTTGAGAGATTGTTGTCGTTATCACTAAATGCTCAATTTCTGCTAATGAGATAATCACAATAGAATGATTCTCAGATTCCCATGAAATGACACTTGAACCAAGAAGAAAATTATACCTTGAAATACTTTTTCTATCATCTAGGCCATGTACAAAGTCATTGTCAATATAACAATTCAAAAAATTATCTTTAATAAATGAAGATTTTCATATAAGTAAATAATCACATTTTACAATATTTATATGTCTAAAAATAAATTTACTACATAAACTAACAAGAAAACACCTATACCAATAGCAACTGGGAAAACTCAAATAACTATTATAATGTGATGTATTGCAAGAAAACACCCCTACCAATAACGAGGAAAACTCAAATAACTATTAAAATGGAAATCCTACATTTTTAAGAGGTTAGTTGGTAGTATCACATATCCCACTACTACCAGGCCAACCATTATATTTGTATTCGTTTTGGTTTGGAGACACTTAACAAAATAGGTTCGCAATTTGCAAAAAAATTTGAGATACATTGATTTATAAAAAAATGCAAATGAAAGATTTTGTTGTCATGCAAGGAAAGAAATATCAGAGAAGGCTAGAACTAAGGGGAGAACAGGGGCTTGAATTAGATAATGTTGACGGTATCCATAGCAATTCGACAAACAAAATTCCACGTTGGCCACGATTATTGTACGAATTGTTCCTCGCAAAAAATGTGTTGTGAATTCCTTGGGATTTCTTAGGGTATTGGATTGAGATTCTGCTGTATTCCAATATAATGTAGTAAATAATAAGCACGGCAATTTTATGTGGATTGTACAGTTTGGAATATTTATAAATTTGATGGAATTTTAAAATTTTGAAACATTTAAAAGAGTCGGCTGTTAGCCTTTCTGACTTTCCTTCTTACAGGGCACGAACGGGAGCCTTTCTTTCCTAAGCTTGAATGTGGCG
>APFE031344815.1:27347-38195 GCA_000404065.3 Pinus taeda | reverse complement strand
GAGCTTCCTGTAGCTTCCCGAGTGCACCTAGTTTTCCATGTTTCATGTTTAAAGAAGGTTATAGGTGACAAGCTCCCATTTCAAACAATATTTCCAGAACTTGACGAGGAAGGAAAAATCATATTGGGACCCGAAGTAGTCGCAGAAACAAGAACTCAACAGCTATGAAATCGATCAATTTTGGAGTATCTCATCAAGTGGAAGAACTTATCTGCTGAAGATTCCACATGGGAGGATGATAATTTTATACAGAAGCATCCAGAACTACTCAAGCGTGGAGGACAATGCTTTTTTGAAGGAGAGGGGCACATTAGGTACCTATAATACTAGTGATTCCCCCATTACTATTATCATTGTAGCCCTTATTGTTATTATTGTGCCCCTATTATCCCCATATTGTTATTTGTGTGGCCCAAAGAAACTCACTATTGTTATTGTTGTGCCCTTATGTTATTACTGTTATGTCAGCTTTGATTATATTGTGACCCCTTAGAATCCTATATATAGAAAGGAGGTTTAGTCATTTGGATCATCCAAGATTTGTTCATTTGTGTAATGTAAAGGAGGTTGCCCCCTCGAAGAGGCTGATTTTGAAGGCATTCATCTATCTTTTCTTCTATTTTGTGAGCTGGTTGCATAACACCCCTACCCATATGAACCCAAAACACCTTCCCAATTAGAAAACCCCTACTTTCACTAGATATTGTAGGTAGATATTTTTCATTAACATTTTGTATACCCCTTTATAATTTTTTCATTAAATTTGAGCTCCATTTTTTATACATGCCAATATAAAAACCCTTTATCCCCTATATATCACCCAATACATTATGTCATTTTTTCCTCAATATATATCCCCCAATATGAATGCATGTGGTATGATATTTCTCCCACAATGAAGCCTTGTGGAAATTTTATTATTACATGTAATTGGACATACAATTGTAAGACCTAGTAAGGCATGTGTACCCCTAGGAAATTACTGGTAAAAGTATATATGTAGACTTAGGTGAAAGAGGGAAATATGCTAGATCCTTAGATATAAACTTTGAGGTGGGTAGGACCTGGAGGTGAGAGGTGCTAGCTCACTTGGTTTTTTTTGGCCAAATTTGGTTAAGGGAAATCCCAAGCCAAGGTTTAAAGGGGTATTGTTAGGTAAACTTGACTTAGTGAAAGAATCGAAGTTTCTCAGTCAAACATTGGTGGTTTCATGCACATGAGTTTGCTTCCTTGTGGTTTCATGCTGGTGGATTGGATGTAATGAAGTCTTTAAAAGGCTTAGGGAGACTTCAATGTAATGTGGCAGGGAGATGAGGGGTGAAGGCTCACTTGACCAGCTTGGGTAAGTTTTGGCCAAGGAACTAATATAATTCTGTTAACTAGTTTTTTCCCCAGGTTAAGCTTATTCTAGGATAAACATCGTGTTCATGATTTATGATTTGTTGCTAGTTGCTTTTAATCTTTTCTTGGTAACTTATATCTCTCCAATAATTAAAACACATATTTCCTATAAAAATTCGTTCTTAAAAATAATAATAAACATATTTTTTTATATGCCCATAAGGTTTTAGATTGATGATAAATGGTTAAACTATCAAAGCACTTTTGGCAATAGATCACTATTTCAAATTCCTCATAACTATTCTCACAAAAAGAAAAAAACATTTTTTTTATTCATTATTTATTTCTTCAAAATATTATTATATATTTTTCACACCATATCAAATAAATGCTATCATCATATTCAATATTCAATTGGAAAACATTATACAAATAATGTTTGTGAAGGGATCTTCACATGACCATTTTCAATGCATTAAAAGAAAACACAAGATATGTACATAAAAGAATCAAATATTGCGAAATTGCCAACCCTATTTAAAAAATGCTCACATTGTTATGTTTATTTTATATTCTAAAGAGTAAATGTAAAATGTGGTCAATATTTCGTAGTATATGGACTAACAAAGTACTCATATTTTAACTTGAACTTGGAGATTGGAAGAAAATACTCGCACTAAACATTGAACCAATGCATAGTTTCTTAAAATGTAGCTAGTTGTTGTGAAATGCAATGGTTAAAGTCCAAAGCATGCCGATGGAACTTTCATGCAACTTTCATATTAGACCTAGGTTCAAAAGAAATGAGACCCATTTCTCCAATGAAACAAGGTCGTTGGAGAAAAGTTCCTTGTCTTGTGTCTAGCTCCTTAAAAAATGAAACAAGGTCCTTGGAGCAAAGTTCCTTGTCTTGTGTCAAGCTCTTTAAAAAATGAAACAAGGTCACATGTGAATATTTCTTTTCTCGTGTCAAGCTCATTAAAAAATGAGGCATACCCCCTTCCAATTCGAGTCTTTGATTAGATCTCGTAAATTCCCAGTTGAGTCTTTCACTTGATCTCATAAATAAACCTTCATTCCATCCACCTGTCAGTAACTGGTAGTCTACTTAGCTAGATGAAATAAAGCTTGGGGGGCATGTGCCTTGTATTGAGTCATTATATTGGGGGCATGTAAACTTATTTCAAGCATAGTTTTTCTCTGTTTCAAGCTTGTGTAAAAATGAAACTACTCTCAAGCATAATTTTTCTCATGTTTCAAGCTTGTAAAAAAATGAAATCGTCTTCAGTTAATTTCAAGCATACTTTCCCATGTTTCAAGCTTGTGTAAAAATGAAACCATTCTCAGTTTATCCCACATGATTGCCATTTTTTATCAGCGTACTTCTTCCAGATGAGCCTTGGTTTTCTCTTTCCATCGTCACCATCTGTTTGGTCGATCAAACGCTTTCACTTGGTTTTTACCCTTTCTTGGAGAACCACTACGATGAGTCATTTTATTAGCCAAGCTCTTGACCTTTACATGTTTTGAGAAGTTCCACCATGATCGGAACTAGTTGCTACCTTTTATACCACTCGTTCCTCCAAGAGGAGTCCTCTTTCAGTGCTTTTCAGACTCCCAAACTATGAACAGATTGTCGAGCACTTGTCTTTTTGAACTCGTTAAATTAAACGAAAAGACATCTACTCAGTATAAGTTTAACCCTTTTCCGGATTGAGATAGACTACTTACGAAAAATGAATACCTTATTCAAACATGGCTAAGAGGTTCTCTTGGGTATTATTTTTTACCTTTTCGGACCTAAGGGACTATCTACAAAAAGGAACATTTGGAGTTTTCTTTTTCGCCTATTTTTCAAACTTTGTAAATATGAAAAATATGTCAAGTTATACCTTCACTGGACTCGTTAAAACATCAAAAAATGATGAAATCATCATTCATGACAGGACAAAATGACTCCTTCTTTGGGTTCGTTAAATTTTCTCAGAGGGATTCATCTAAAGGATGAACTTACAAATCAAGTGTATCTCATCCTCCTCAAAAATTAAAGAGGTACTGACTAGAATGGTTAGGGAAATTGGGAAAATAGGGTACTCCATTTGTTAATGACAGCGAGTCAGTCTTGAACACGACACTGTTCCACTTCATCTCTGTGGTTGTTGGGTTGGGAAATCTGCTTGTCTTTTGGTTTATCATACTATTTCAAAGCCTTCGTTTTTGGTTTTGGGTCAATGCTTCCAACTCCATTCAATGTCACCATTGTGCTCAAGAGAATTCATTCAGTCAATATCTGATACAATACTCTTAAGACCTCATTTTATGTCTGCCTTTCCTAATCCAGTTCCATATCAGTGTCATTCTGATCATTCTATCTCAAATCATCATACCCATTTCATGTTGTTGATGGGGGATGCATTAAGGCTCTCTTGTGACGGGTCGCTTCCTGTCGACCTCAGCTCATTATCTAGGAAGTTTACTTAGAAACACACCCTTGGTAACTTGGTGGTTGTATACATCAATGACAAGTTTCCACGCTCTCAACGATAGGTTTACATCATTGGCCTTCAACTGAAATATTTTTTGTGGTGTTTGACATCAACTCATTTATTCACACCAAACAGATTGTACTAGAGTACCTTTAGAGCCATTAACATCATCAGTGTTTTCTCTTGTGTGTATTAACGACATACATCATTGCCCAGTAATTAGATGGTGTCTACTGATGAGCCCTAGTATTATAGAAAGGATGTTGCAATTCTTGGGGTGACCAAATTTACTTTATCAACTTGAGGTTTGTACAAACTTCGAGGCGATAGTGCTATATGCACATCATATGCAACAATCTACTCTTGTCACTTCTCAACTAGGGAGATAGACCACTAGGGTTTCTCAAACCAATCTTCTATTGACTAGAAGGACGCTGACTACTGATAGTGAATGTAAAGCTATCTTTAATGCAGAAAGTAAATGCTTACCTATTTTAAGGAAATGAAAGTGTTGAATAGAAAATTCTATGAAACGACATGAAAATATCTAGCTAAGAATTAACACACATTACTTGCAAAAAATACATAATTTTAACCTTTCATTCTATCTTCTAGCTATTTGGACTAAGTAGGCATGGAAATTATCCTAACATTGCTATGACTGATGTATGCATGCACTAGCTAAATATTGCAGAAAATGGTCTTTTGGTTTTCCATTTAGAAATGTAAATGATAAGCTAATAATCCGATCTTTTAAAGAGGAGGAAGGTATGGGAAAGCTGGTCCCAAATGGAATTGAGGGGTATGGAAGTCAAGTTGAAGGCCTACCCTAGGCTCTGATCATCATTTCTACGAAAAGCAATCTAAAACAGGCTGCTATAGGGTTTCCTGTAGTTGCTGCAAGATTTCCTGTAGTTACTATAGGATGTCTTGATTTACTACAGGAAACTTAGCTGGAAGTTGTAGGAAGGCAGGGAAGGTAAAATAAAGCGCTGGGAGGATATATGATGGTGGAATAAGGTATGGGGAAGGTGCACACTACCCAAGGATTAGCCAAACTCCTCAGGATGATTGGATTTTCTCAAGGTGGCTGTCCACGGTGGCTACAAAAAAAACATTTGAATTAGCGGTTGGTAGGATTGGGAAAGAAGTGGAGAAGAATTAGGTGAGTTTGGTGGAATGATTTCCTCCTTGCAGATCAACAACTCTTGCAACAACATATGTTCATTTCTTCATTTATGAAGAACTTTATGTAAATGTGGAAAATATGAGTTGAATTTGAGAAATTGATTTATTGATGGCTAATGGCTTAAATATATGGAGTGGAATGCTTCCTAATATACAACAAACTAAAGAAACCAAAATGACAATTGCAGGTGCTTCTAAGAAATCATAAACAATGATCTACTTAACAAGAAATCATAAGCTATGTAATGACCAAAAGATAAATATGTTTTTGGGGTTGTGATAGTGGGGCCCTCAAACCAGGATCCCATGAGGGAGATGAGGAAGAAGCCATTATCACAAGATTTTCTAAAGTATTTTTTTTTCACTACTGTAACATTGATCTACTTTTCCAACTAATGGAAGAAAAGATGACCAATCATTCAAAGACTTGTAAATTAAAGAGAGACATTTCCAAATATGTGTGGTGTGGGGGCATGTGAGGAGAATGTGATTGTTATTTTTAGTATCCATTTTGCAAATGGGGTAGATTCCAGGGCCACGCCAAGACTGGTTTTGCACATTATCCCAGGTTAGATTCTTGTTATGGAAAACAAGCCAGGAAAAGAGAATAATTTTGTTGGGGATGTTGGGTTTCCAAAAAGTAAAGAAAGTATGTACCTCATTAAGGTTTGTGGTCTCGGAGAAGAGAGAGAGATATATATCAACAACATTAATATTATCATGTTTCATTTTCCCCGTCCAGATAATCTTATCTTGGTTACCCTCAGGACATATGCCCAGTTGATTCATTCTAGTCACAATGTGTTTCCATTCCCGTTCCCACATATGTGACAAACCCAGGTCTATAGCAGATTTCCAGATAGGATGCGGACCCCTCCAAGCGGAAATGACTTGTCCCCAATAAAAAATGCCTATGTTGTTAAGTGATGTGACAAGATGTTCAGGGATATCGTTAGCATCCCCATATCCTAGGATTTGACCAGATGCAATAAGAACTTGGTGTCCTATGCAAAAACACCAAGCCAAGTGTTGCATAAAAATCTTGGAGACCTTTTGGAAGCTGAGCTAGATGTCATATTTCGATTTTGTCCCAATAGTTCCATTTCAGAACCAATATGTGAAATCATGGTTTTTAAGATATTTTTGTTTAATGAGTAAGCTCCAAGTGTTAGCACCAAAATACCTCTCCAAAGAGATTTGATAAGTAGTTCTTGTCCAAAACGACGAAGGTCCAAGATGCCCCATCCTCCTAAGGCTTTTGGCAGAGTAATCAAAGGAATTTTGGCGAGATGGTATTTTTTTGTATATGGATGCCTCCCTAGATGAAATTGGCCATGACCCAATTTAAAGAAAGGATGGTAGCAGTAAGGATATGGAAAAGGTGGGCCCAGTAGATAGATAATTGATTTAATATATATAAGATATGAAAGATACATAACCAGGAGGAGCGGGGCAACATACCCATAATCAGTACATCGTCTACAAAAAATCCATGTGAGATGTTGATCTGATTGGCCATCTTGAGTGCCTGAAAATGATCTCGTTCCACAGCCTTTGAGATGTGTAGGCTGAGCTCGTCCATTGCAAGAATGAATAATAATGGTGAAAGTGAGCAACCCTGCTTGAGTCCCCGTCCAGCGAGGACGAACTTTGAGGGATAGCCATTTATGATCACCGAATAATCAACATTGATAGCACACGCCATGATCCAGTCCACACATTTTGCATGCAATCCAATTTTAAAAAGAACGAGCCTGAGGTATCCCCAATCCAAGCAGTCAAAAGCTTTTTTCAGATCAACTTGCAGGATTGCAACATTTGTGCTTTTTTTTTTAATGGAATGTAGACATTCCTGTGCATTTGCAACTGCATCTAGTATTTGCCAGCCTTTTAAAAAACCATGTTGTTGCAGAGAAATATGGCGAGAGAGAGAGTCTCTCAGGTGCCCAACAATGGTTTTGGAGATAATTTTATATATAAGATTGCAAAGCAAAATGGGCCTGTAATATCCAAATTTTTTTGGAGGATTTCACTTTGGAATAAGAGCAATGTAGGTCGACTTGATATGGTGGTGTATATACCCATTTTCTCTAGATTTCTGCACCATATTAATAACGTCTTGTTTAAAGAGATCAAAAAAATGTGTGAATATCTCCACGTCCACCCATCTAGACCAGGGCTTTTATCTCCATGAAAATATTTAAGGAGGCAGAGAAGTTCATCTTCCGAGATGCATCTAAAAAAGTCTTCGTTCGAGTCATGATTGAACATAACCGAGTAGTGCTTGATCCCCCAGATGAGATCCTCCTCTACAATGTTATCTTTTCTTTCATATGCAGATTTGAAATATGTTGTGGCAACTTTTGTGATATCAGCCTGTGATTAGAAGTGTGTGCCCATTTCATCATATATACCCCAGATAGGGTTTATCTGGCGGCAGTGATTTGCAAATCGATGAAAAAATTTGGTGTTCCTGTCTCTCGCCTTGATCCAAATGGCCTGACTTTCTAAGCGCCATTAGGCTTCTTCAATATCTAAAATGCAGTCTCTTTTAGCTTCAAGTTCTCAAATGTGCTTTCTGATGGGAGCAGGGTCAATATCAGAGACCAGTAGCGGGAGGGGACTATTGAGTTCACTTTGAATATCCCTGATATCTTTAGACATAGTCAGTTTTTTATTTTTCTGCTAGGATTTCACCACTCCATGAAGAGATTTCAGCTTTTGGAGGATAAGTTCCATGGGAGTGGTATCAAGAACATTTTGATAATTCCAGGATTCACGAACCAGAGTACTGAAATCTGAATCTTCTAACCAAGTCCTGTTAAATTTGAATGGCATACTAGGGCGCACAGTCAGTTTCTTCCAGGCCAGAGTGATAGCCTTGTGGTCAGATATAAAGTTTGCCAATAATGTTTGTCTGGACCTCCCCTAGACGATCGATTAAAAGTTCATGAATTATAAAGTGGTCTAATCTTTTGGCGACGTATGCTTCACCTTCCCACCCATTGTCCCAAGTAGGTGCCATATTCACTAGACAGATATCAACAAAATTATGTGTAAGAAGTGCATCCTGAAACATACCTGCCAGGGGATCGAGTCTTCTTGTCCGACCCCAAGTTTCCTCCAGAGAGATAGTACAGTTCAAATCTCCTGCGATGATAAGGGAGGTTAGTTCCATAAACCCAGAAGCGAAAAATCTATTCCCGAATGTGGCTCGATCCCAGTAGGGAGCATATGTATTTAAAACTACTAGTATAAATTTATTATTATTTAAAAAAGTTACTGTTAAAAACATTAAAGTTCGCAGTTTCAAAACTAGATTTTTTCCTAAATTAATTGAGAACAACATTAATTTTCTTATTATTAGCCTTATTATAGTAAGGCGGCCATGAAAGAGAAGATACCTATAAATGCACGAGTAGAAGTATAATGAAACTACTTTTTAGCCCTCCTAGATTTCTCATCGCTTTTCTAGAAATTGGATTATGAATAAAACAATGAAATAAAAAGGATTAGATTTATTGAATCCATCGTAATTTTAAATTATTGAATCTCGGGAATTTGAGTATGATAGGGAATTTTCATCCATTTTTATATTATATTTAGAAATTAATTTAAACAGTCAAATATTTTAATTTTACTAAAAATCATGTCATAATAGTCCGACCAAAAAACGAAAATGTCACCCATTAGCTTACGTTGCCATCCAGCGTGGCATCTTCGGTTGCCAAAAAAATCCATTTACAGTTTGTCAAGGCTACTGAAAAATCGTCAATCACATGGTTAATTTAACCGAAAATATTGACTTAGAATCTTGACTTAGTGAGTATTGCCATCGAAACTTCGTTGTCAAGCAGCCAGAAATCGTGCTTGAAAATCACTGCTGGAAATGAAATATGGTACAAGTTGCATCGCGGACGACATACGTGTCACAGCTACGAAGCATCTTTATAGACATTGTTTGTCTATATATATCAAACATGACAGGAGATAGTGTTATATGCATATTTTTTTAATAATGAGAAATAAGATGCGGCAAGATGGTATAATTTTATATCATTTAATGGATTCGCAGATGTATAGAGCTTTTGTATGAACTCTCTAGTATGGTATTCACGTAACGTAATGTTTTACACTAGCAACAAAATGTTTTGTCACTTCAAAGGTAAGTGGAACATATTTCCACTCATAAGCAAAGACACCTTTATTGTTTACAATTGTGGATTGCAAATGCATGGAGCTTTTGTATGAACTCTCTAGTATGGTATTCACCTTATGTTTCACACTACCAACAAAATGCTTGTCATTTCAAAGGTAAATGGAACATATTTCCACTCATAAGCAAAGACACCCTTATTGTTTACAATTATGGAGAGGCAACACTATTGGGCATCATTTGGAAATAATTTACCCAGGTTTTATATTTTCATCATTATTTAATAGTAAACAACAACAGAAATAGACCATGACCCAAAAAACTAAATTAAATATTTTTAGTATTCAACTAAAAAAAAGCCCACAACCCATTTTTTGAATCCAAATTAAATACTTTTAAAAAATCTTTACCTCAAATCAAAGAGTGTTTTTTAATTGGAGTTGAGATTTGAAAAACATTTAGTAGATGCATAGAGCTTTGTATGAACTCTCTAGTATGGTATTCACTTAATTTTTTACACTACCAACAAAATAATTTGCCACTTGAAAGGTAAGTCAAACATATTTCCACTCATAAGAAAGACACCATTATTGTTTACAATAGGCAACATTGATGGGCATCATTTGGAAATCATCTACCTAGGTTTTATCTTTTCATCATTATTTAATAGAAACAAAATAATAGACCATGACCCAAAAAAATAAACTAAATATTTTTAGTATTCAACCAAAGAAAGCCCACAACCCAATTTTTTAATCCAAATTAAATATTTCTGAAAAATCCTTACCACAAATCAAAGAGTGTTTTTTATTGGAGTTGAGATTTGAAAAACATTTAGCAGATGCATGGAGCTTTGTATGAACTCTCTAGTATGGTATTCACCTAAATTTTTACACTACTAACAAAATAATCTGCCACTTCAAATGTAAGTGGAACATATTTCCACTCATCAGCAAAGACACCATTATTCCTTACAATAGGCAACACTGATGGGCATCATTTGGAAATCATTTGCTTAGGTTTTATCTTTTCATCATTATTTAATATAATAAATAAAAAAAATAGGCCATGACCTAAAAAAATAAAAATAAAAATTTTTAGTATTCAACTGAAAAGAGCTCACAACCCATTTTTTTTTAATTCAAATTAAATACTTTTGAAAAATCGTTACCACAAATCAAAGAGTGTTTTTTATTGGAGTTGAGATTTGAAAAACATTTAGCAATGCATGGAACTTTGTATGAACTCTCTAGTATTGTATTCACCTAACTTTTTACATTACCAACAAAATAATTTGCCACTTCAAAAGTAAGTGGAACATATTTGGGCTCATAAGCAAGGACATCATTATTGTTTACAATTATGGATAGGAAATATCATCATTTAGAAATCATTCACCTAGGTTTTATCTTTTCATCATTATTTAATAGTAAACCAAAAAGCATAACCCATAACCCAAAAAAAAAAACAAATTAAATATTTTTAGTATTCAACAAAAAAAACCTATAACTCTTTTTTTAATCCAAAAAAAATAGTTTTGAAAAATCCTTACCACAAATGAAAAAATACTATTTATTAAAATTATAATTTTAAAAACATTTAATTCATTGAAAATATAATTAATAGAATAATAATAATTTTTTACAATTAAATTAAAATCTAAAATAAAAATAAAGC
>APFE031344799.1:164096-202540 GCA_000404065.3 Pinus taeda | reverse complement strand
TTCCACAAACTGTTTGGAACTAATCTAACTAGACTTAACTCAGTTAACTGAGCTAACTAATTACAACTAAAATACAACTCATCCTTATCTCCTTAATTAAGGGATAACTTACTCAATCAAAGGGATAATTTTTGCATGACTTCACAAAGACTTCATGTTTGAATTTCTCAAATTAATTAACTCACGATGAATTAATTAATTATTTTTCAAACAGCCAACGTGACTAAATTCAAATTTTAATTCAAGGAAAAATTAAGATTGGAATATATTGAAATGTTATCTTTAGCAATGCCACTTTTAGCATTTCTTGTTGCTATTTTCAACACACCTAATACAATTTTTAGCTTTCAATCACTGAAAAAAGTGATCCATTTTCAATGATGAATCTCAAAAAATAACTTTTCAATGCAACTAATCTAATGTATTTTTTACGAAAAGTAAATTTTGAAATACAAGCTAAAACAAATGTGAAACAATGTTTTCAATGATTTCCACAGAAAACAACGCTCACTCAATTAGAAAAACAATCATCTCAATGACACCAACAAGTGACAAGTGGTGACTAACTGACTAGAAACCCTAGAACTCAATCAGATTTCACTTCAAAGCCAATGGGACAAATTTTGCAAATTAATCAAGATAATCAATGAAGAACACCATAGACACTCTGGAAAATCACTAATAAAAGACACACATATTGAAAACAAGAAGAAAACTCTATTTTCCCTTATACTGTGGGATCATCGCGCATGTCATAGGCAAGAAAGCGATAATAGAAATTGTACTTAAAAAATTTGTGATGTCATCACGACTATGAGGGAGATAACCACAATGGGCCAGAAAAATGAAGAAAAAATAAGAAATCTTCAAGACTGAACAATAAAACAAGCTAGAAAACTGGCCGCTGGTCAAACTCAACACAAAAGCATGCTGAAGGATTGAATGGACAGGGTTATAGCTTCCCCAGTGGTGTCACCATTTTGTTTTCTAGGTGAATTATCTTTGTGGATAGAGACGATCCCTCTAACCCAATTAGTGGTTCTAGCAATCGATGTGACAACATACTAGACACTTTCCTAAGTTGCAATCGGAACAAGAGATGAAGAAAATGGCCTACCTCATCTGGATGCTATCTCGGAATCCTTTGTTGAAGACCTTGAATCACTCGTATCATGGGTTCATTCATACTGCTCTCAACGTTTATGCACCTACATAAGGGATCAAGACTAATTCAAAAGAAACATGCCTAACTAATGAAGGAATGTTAAGTTGAGTGACACATGAGCATACACATTTAGGGAAAATAAACCAACAGTTGTATATTAATAGAAAATAAAGGGAAGCATACAACCAAGCCTTGATGTTGATAGGATCTCCTTTAAATGAATATCCAAGTCCAAACTAAGCTCTCCAGGAACTCCTTCTCCAAGCCAAATTAGTAGCATATAGGCACAATCTTAGCATAAGGGTGCAAAGAGACATGGACAAACCCATCCTCCAACCTGACCAACCATTTGTGAATGGGAGAGGATGCATATATAGGTTGGGAAAGGTAGTTAGGATCTCTCCAAATATAGGAGTAGGACCTCATCTCAAGTTGGTAGATCATAAGGATAATACCATGAAGCCAAGTTGGGAGAATTCGACCTCATCTATGCTAAACAAAAGTATTAAATTATTTTTTTCTTTTCTCGAATTTTCAAGTTTATTTTCTTTATTAGTCATAATCAACCTTGATCTAATTTTATATTTAAGAAAAAAAATATGAACTAATATATAATTCCTCTATTTGACTCTCAATCTTTCTTAATAATTCCTATATATATATTCATATAGATATTATTATAATAAATTAACATTCTTTAAAATTTTTGATATGTAAACATTTTTATTCATTAACTACATAGTAATAAATGATATGTTAAACATTCTTATCCATTAACCGCATAGTCATAAATATAATTTTTTTTATTTATTATTAGAGTAAGGAAATAAAAGTTTAAGGGATTCCGTCCCATTGTGATTTTTTTTATTAGTAGAGCTAGGAAATAAAAGCTTAAAGGATTCCACTCTATTGTGAAATTTAAGTTATATTCAAATAGATTTCAAATATTTTGGATATTTTATTTTTCTTGATTTGAAATTTACTTTTCTAGCTTGTCTCAGGAACAGGGAATTACTATTAAGAAGCCACTGTTGTTTCGTATCATTTCCCGTTTGATTATATAAATAAAAGTCATGAGAATTTACGTTTTAAGGGCTACATATCTTTTCTCATAGGTCATTAATTTGAGAAACAAATGAAGGTGTGTATCCAGATTGGTGACCGTGATGTAAAAGTAAAACCTAAAGCATGATAAAAATTGAATATAGAAACCATTGAATCTCACTACAGGAAGTTTAAAGTATATTTCATAAAGTGGAAGTTTAAATAGTCTATTTTGATTCTGGAAATAACCTTAGAAATAACCTTCCACTCGTCTTCATACAGATTGTAGACAGTTGCAGATCGCAGGAAATCATCATGTCCACCTACAACCTAAGGGAGTCCATCAAGTGATATGGACAAAGCACCCACTCTTCAAATCTCCAGCATGTCTACGCCATGGCTCCACTTTCCTAATGAGAAAATAGTGGAGTGCCTCTGCTAGGTGGAGATTAGACGTCGATCAAACCCAACTTTTGATTAACAGAAGAGTGCAATCCCATTGTGAGTACCAGGTAAATGAGGAATGGGAGGAAGCATTTCACGGGTGCCTTGCAATGGTTCAAACACAGAAACCAAAAATTCCAAATCATCATCAATGTAAGTAGGATATTCCCAAAGTTCCACTAAACATATACACTTCTCGGAAGTCCAAAATGTTTTCTGTCTTCATAGAACTGGGGGTTCTTCACAATGGCCTCCCAACTTTTACAAACAACTATGAGTTTCTCATGGGAATCGTAAGGCACTCTTAGCAGACATTGTCTACCTATTTCCCATGGAAGAACAACAAAATACTCGATAATCAAATGCACTACAGCTAGAAGAAATACTCTCTGATATTACCGGTGTTCGAAAATTTGATTCAAGGAGAAAATTATTTAGTTTTATTCGATTTGTTAGGAGAATAAGTGATAAGCCAATGTTTACAGTCCAAGGTGATTGAATATGAAGTTGGAAGATATAGACTGTTTGAAAGACCTACAAAGGCAAGCACAAGATGAATACATTTTGAACGAACTCAATACCATAGCATACATGCATGCGAGAGACTTACGTACTAGAATAGTGTTCATCTTACTGCGTAAGCCCAACCATTTATCTTATATGGAGTGACCAGAATGAAACCAACATGTAGATATGGAGAAGATAGATTGGATGAAGGGCTGCAACAAAAGGGGTGAAATCGTAATAAATACAAAGGAAAAATCAAGTCATAAAATATAAGTGCTCCTATCTTACTAGAATTTAAGAGAGGGCAAAATCAGTTAATCATTGAGATCCTCCCTTAACTAAATTAAAAATGAACCGACTGGGTTGTCATATCATGCAGTATTTCTCAATTTGTTCAACAAAAAACCTAATGGCATGGTGCAGAAATCATGGATTGGTTCCTTGTGTGGTCAGTAGAATTTGAGGAAGATCCATTAATAAATAACAATATCATGGACACTACACACCATTGCGCCATTAACTAGTTGGTCGAGAATCATTAACTATTTAGTGTCAGAATGGATGGATATAATAACTATATAGGAAAACCAATAACTATCCTTGTTGGTTTTGACCAATAGATTTATTATCAAGATATATAAAAAGTATGCATTTTGTATAATTAGTTATAATATATAGATATATATATATGATTATAATTATAATAAAAATAAGATATTTTTTATATTTTCTGTTTCTGAATTTTATATTCATTTTGAAAGTTATGGTTTAAATGCATATAATCATTTCAAAAGTTTGACACTGTTTAAGTTCATACAATCCTTTCAAGTTGAGATTATTTAAGTTAATATAATGGTTAAAGTAAAAGTAATATAATCTCAACATTTTTGTATTAGATAAACATTATATTGGTAGGACATGTAAAGGGTGGGGCAATAGGTTAATTATTAATAATTAGATCAACATCAATATGATATATAAAATATCACGTATAGTTTATGTAATCTTATGTAATGGTGTATTATTCTAAAAAACATTGGAATGTGTGCAAATTCGATGTGGATGATAACAAGGTTAACACAACAAGCATTTTTTATGGCGATAAAATCCACTTGTATTATCTTATTATACTGACTGTTACATTCTTGAAGGAAAAATCAAATATTGTATATGTGTAAGGAGCATGAACATAATTAAAGAGAGTTGCACAAATAGTATTTATATACAACTGAGAAATATTGTAGCTAGGAGAAAAATGTAAGAAATTCCTTCTTTCAAATGATAAAAATGTAAAGAATTCCAATGCATGTAATATAATAAAACTAATCCAATAATTGGAGATATTAACTTTATATGATAGTTCTGAAACATATAAATATTTTTAAGGCTTTAGAGTTAAATCCTTGAAGAGAATGTTGGAGGTTGAGAGTTATAATAATTCCATAAAGATCTTGCAAAATCTTTACATGATAAAACATACATGTGTACAAAAATTTGAATAATAGCTTTGTTCCTTATTAAACCCTAAGTGTTGTAGGGATTTATATTTTGAAAAAAAAAAAAAACTATATATTTAATGTGCCTTTGAAAAGAGCCATGCAAGAAGCCATGGAAGAACAAAAAGGAACTTATACATAATCTCCAACATATATAAATAAAAAAGGAAGATAGTTATAGCCTTTACAATTGTTGAAGTAAATTTCTAACCCTAACGCCATTTACAGGCTTTCAAAGGAATAAAAAGAGTATGAAGAGTATAAATAATGCCTTGTCATGCCCAATGGTGATCCCATGCAACCATAATTTTACCTGATAACAAATAGAGGTATTAAGAACCTAAAACCAATGTTAAGTATTCAAAGAAGATAGATACATTGAACGATAAAACCTCCTCCACCATAACTAAGCTTATGGTTCCATACATACCTGTAGGTTTTATTTTAAGACAATATTAATAACATATCCTCACACTAAAATATATTAACAAGAAGAAGGATAGCATGATTGAGGGTTAAAAGCCTTACCTCTAAGGAGTTGATATGAAGATTCACTTTCCTTACACCCACCTTGCTAGAAGAGAAATTATTATAGGCCATTTTGTCGCATTTGATCAAATGGTATGCAAACTAGATCAATCATGATCCATGAACATGTTATCATCATCCCTGCATAAATCCATAAGCATGACTCTCCCAAATCCATGAGTTTATGGGTCTGACTCCCTCAAATCAGTGCTTTTAAGGCCTAGTGCACCCTAGCCCTTTAGTGACCTACATTCAGCATCATGTTGCTCTATTTTGCACCAACAATAATTAGAAATAGGATGTCCTTTGTTGGGCATGTGCTGATTCTAGAAATTAGTGAAATTCAAAAAGAATCCTGAAGCTTCCTCTTCCAAAAGCTTCCAAGAGTTGTTTAAACCATTTACCTTGGATAAGAACTTTGAATCCTATCTGATCCTAACTTGGATATTTCACCTGTTATCCCTTAAAATCATCTTCCCATCTCAAGTCGATCTCAAGCATAGATTGAAAATAGATAAGAATAACTAAATTACCACACTCTCCTATAAATTTACAACCATATATAACATTAGGGTCAGGTTTTGGAGACTAATCATACCCTTATGTTGTTGCCTTGAATCTAAGAGAGTCATGATCTTCATGCACTATGGTGACATTGAGGTGTGCTTTATAACAAGGAAGTACAAGTCAACTTGGGCAGACCTCTATAATATCAACTACTATTATTTGTTTTAAAACACCTCCTATTCATATTAATACAAATAGTATATCGTTTTCCTACATGTGTTATGTCATGTTTACATTCATGAATTTGAATGCTTGGTTGATCCATTGAATAGAGTAATTTGATAATGCTATATAGATTTCGTAGATATTTGGCTTGTTATGGTTGTATGTGCATGTTCTAATTATAGAAATCATAGCTACAATTGAAGCTTCCAACTCGGGAGGCGATAATAACTTGCGACAGCTTCCAAGTAAGCCTCTTTCAATTGTTCAATTTCTTTAAGAGAAACTTTATATTCTTTGCTTTTTGTTGTTCTAAACCATTCCACTAGGTCTAGGGAAGATAATTAGGTTTGCATTTGTAAATTATATATAATAAATTGGTGAATCTATTGGGTATTGTGTCTTTCCCTCGGTGTTTTCCTTCACCTTATCCCTTGTGTCACCTCTTAAACAAACCTCGATTGCCTCACTCAGCATGAATTAACCCTACGAAGACATTTCATTGAGATTCATTTTTTTGTGTCAGAACTTAGCTTTACCTTGATCAAAACTCCCCTTGGTCTACAGACAGAGCATTACAATGCTCCCTGGCCTTCTTTTCACATGTGTTGTAGAGCACTGGTAACCTATTTGCACTACATTGATACATGTTTGATGCAGAAAATAATATGATTATCTCTCTGATTAACTTTTTTCCATTTGATCCTCCTTGTGTCCTTAGGTGTGTCTTGGTCTATTGGAAGCCTTCATCTTGTTTCCTTTTCGTTTTGAGTGCCTTTCATAAGAATTTTTTTCGATTTTTTCTTTTTTTCTTTTTTCTTTTCAGTTAGATCATTAGAAAAATGATTTCTTAAACATTGATTTCTTGAAGGAATCAGTGTTTCAATCATTGTTATGGATAGTTTCTTTTATCAATGATTAGGAAAATATTTTAGTTTTCATTTGAAAATTAAGTGAAACTGAAAATTAAAATATGACGCATATTGCATTGCATCTAGTGTTTTTTGTGTGAAATTGGAATTATGAACAATTGCATTAGGGGAATTTATTAGAAATTTTTTGTTGCATCTTATATGTTGCATATTCTTTCTTCTCTTCCCTCCCATGCATAGATTTTCATTAAAAAGAAAAGTTTCATTTCATCATTGATCCAAGTGGATCTTGGTGGCCATCCATATATTCCACTTGGATCTCCACCATTATCTCTTTCAGTTTTTCAGTTTCCTTAATCGTAGCCCAATTTACTATTTTTGGCATTTTTTCGGGTCTTAAACTTTTGAACTTGTTTTGAGGCCCTAAATGAAATTTTTTTGGGAAAAATCCGGGCCACCAAGTGTCTATGGTTTCTTTCAGCCACTCGAAAATTATAGTTCTCAGATAGATATTTCTAACAAGGTATTGTGCATGTCAAACAGAGATCATATGCCAAGGTTACGTCCCTAGGAAATTGATTTACCAGTTCACCCAAACGGGGTTCATAATTTTGGCGCTTCATATCGTAAGGATAGGTTTTTAGATGTTTAGTGTTTTCCATTATTTCTCAATAATAAATAGGCCTTCAAGCCTGATTTTAACACATTTCATAGATATGTATCTGCCACATCTCTTCTCAGAGATAAACTATCATCACCTGAAATATTCTTATTTCTATTCCATTTGTAAGCATATTTTAGTATTTTGTATTAATGAAATGAAGTATTATTTCTGCTACGTCTTTGTATTTATATTTATTTCTGTAATATATTTCATTACTATTTAAGTTTGGATCAGTGATATCAGAGCGTTCTGCTCTTTCTTTGTTTTCCTTTGCATGTCCCGAATGAGGTCGAGATATAAGGAGTTAGGGCT
This sequence comes from Pinus taeda, assembly GCA_000404065.3. NCBI lineage: Eukaryota > Viridiplantae > Streptophyta > Pinopsida > Pinales > Pinaceae > Pinus > Pinus taeda. The sequence goes on along the minus strand of APFE031344799.1, from coordinate 194,779 downwards.
TGAATTGGTCAAACCTTTGTAGAATAGCCTCACAAATCCCGATGGCCTCCCATTGCAGAAGAGAAGAAAGATGAGGGGGAAACAAATCACTTCAAACTCTTGCTTCAAGAAGCCCTCGAGTGATAAAGGAACGCGATGATGGAAAACCTTGCCTAGATCCTTCAGTGACTACCCAAGGGTTATGCATCTCCTTCCAACAGCTACTCTGGAAGTGACACACCCTTTAAGGTAAAAGTTAAATTTAACGTCCCCATATTTGAGGGTCAGATAGATGCAGACACCATAGATAAATTCTTAAATCTGCTAGAAGGATATTTTTCTATTCATGATTTGTCCAGCTGAGAAAATAATCACTTTTGCACTTCTTAAAGCCACCACCCACATCAAGGTCTAGTGGGAAATGTACTGTGAGAAGAAGGAAGAAAGTACACCTTGACTATTTTCAGCCACACCCACTTACAGTTAATTCCAGGACGCCATCAAGGAGAAGTACTACCCTGTTGGGAGATATGAGGATAAATACATAAATTGGACTATGCTACGATAGAGAAGGGACCAAGACATGCTAAATTTTAGTAATGTTTTTCATACCCTTTGCATGAAGTTGGGTATCAAGGATTTTGTGAAATATTTAGTACTCAAATATTGCGACTGCCTACACAGGTACATCCATGATGAGATGGAGTTCCTAGACATTACCTCACTCAAAATGATTTACCAATACGTTGTTAATATTAAGCAGAAGTTTAACTAGAAAAAGTGAGACTTTGTGATCCAGGTCCACGTGTGAAGAAGTACCATTCCAAGACCTTTTACTTTCATGATGTGTTAAAATTACATTTTAAAAGAACATTAAAAAATATGACTGCAGACTTTAAAGAAGAGGAACATAAAAATCATCAACACATGAAAACAAAATCTGTTGATAACCGAGTTTGTCCAAGAGGGATTATGTCTCTTGGCCCCGGTGTCAAGATGATATAGGCTGCTACATTTTTGTGTTGTCAATGAAGATGATGTACACAGAGATGTCTTCTTGATCATATAAGGAAGAATTCCCCCACACAAGAGTGGCTCTAAGAGAGGTTCCACAACTTGGAACTCCCAATCAAACTCCTATCAGTATGACACAAAAACATGCATGGTGAGCATCTCGCCAACATGGCACAAAAGGGATGTGAAAACAAAACACATGCATGATGAAAACAAGAGTATCCCAGCAACATACAACAACGGATCTCAAAGCATAACATAAAGATTTATGGCATCAAGTACATCATATGAAAGACTCTGCATAACATGAAGAAAGCAATCATGACAACATGAAATAAACAACATCCTCCATCAACATCAATCATGGATCTGTAGAAAATAATGTAGAAAGAAGAATTACATGAACACATGATATACCTCACAATGAAGGGCCATCTGAAGAAGTGGATGTCTCACTGGTAAAGCTGTGCGGACCATTGCTCTCAAGGCATGGATCTCATGAACATGGTTTCTCACACATGAATGTGGACATCTACACTGGCACTTGGAAAAGTGACTAGAAGAAGAAATGAGAGAATAAGAAATATGAAGACACCATCTGATTTGTGGCGTTGAGTAGTGCTAAATCAACTGTCCAAAATCCAAATTATGAGAAGTTGATATTTTTGGGCTCAAGGAATCTTCTAGATTCCCTCAAGATTCCTCAAAGATTCTGTTCCATGGATGGATCGTAAATTTGCAACTTAGATGGTGAAACTGATCTCACCATTGTGATCCCTGTAGAAAACCATGAAAAACAAGTATAAACTTGACTATATTCTGAAATGTCAAAATTTTACCTCCTTGGGAAAATTTCATGGCTCATGGTTCCACTCCATGTTTTTACTGAAATCATGGCTCCACATGCATTATGGAACTAACTGGAAAATGCAGACCTCTGATGGAGAAGCGAACAACACCATTGTGTTCATGGTGATGAGAGGTGTAAAAACCATATAAAACTTGTCAAACTCTAACAAAGTGAAAAATTTTCCCTCCTGCAAAATTCATGGTTCCTGCATTAAAATATTAATTAATCTGTTGCCTTGAAATTCGTGCCTACATTCTGCATTGAAATCCATGCCTGCAGTCTCTCTCCTCCTCGAATTACGTGTAGAGGTGAAAATCTAAGTTTAAGTAAAACTCAGCGGTGAATTTCCCAACAAATACGCCATTGGCCTAATAGTAAACAATAGGAGTCGTTGAAGAGAGTTTGGGGGATCAAATTCTACCTCTTCAATATATATACCCTTCTAACCACAATGATGCATAAACAGGGGTGGGTCTGCATTAGGTTGCCCACCCCTTAAACCCCGCATGAAACACCATTATCGGTGCTAATATATTATCAGCGCATATCCATCAACAGATAAATCGCAATTGATGGTCGGGAGTTGCAAGGTGTGTTGGTGCATATATTGGCACTCGATATAGGGTTTCGCTGATATCATATCGACAATTACATTCAATGGTGGCTGGCACAACATTGTTATCAGTGACCGACAGGGCAGTTGGCACGATACATGGAGGTTGTGCCGATATATATATATATATATATATATAGTAATATATTATATATATATATTATATATAATATAATATATTTATATCAACGACATATATTATGGTTGGACCATTGGGGTGTGGTTCGGGTCCACCTCCGATGGCGCACACCCACCCCTTAATACATTGTTTTAAACATACAAAATGTGGTGACTGTGGCAAAGGGTTTGGAGGGGGTTATTGCCACCGATCCCTTAATGCGACTTGCGAGAGGGATGTTTAAAATGGCTTAGTGGGGTTGTTTCTGCCGATCCCGAAACCATGTATTTTCTTACTTTTATATAGTTATTAATAGAAAAGAATCGTGTTTCGTGGTTATTTAATAACCATATAAAAATGATTTTGTCTCTTATGTAGGTTTTATGAGACAAATTAGAAAACACCAAGTGTCAGTCGTTGATGGGATACTATGTGGGTCTCATCTGCTTACTGGGATGCCATGTGGCACACTGTGGGCCCCACTTTTCCCCTGTCATGTCAAATTTTGAAGAGCTCTATCTTTCGCATAAGAGCTCAATATGATGAGTCGTTCACATGACCATGATCAGGACAATGAGGTCTTCAATCTAGTCTTGGTTCAAGCATAATCCAAACACTTTTATTTTCAAGCGTCTCCATGCCATGGTGTCTAAAGATCCACCTGGATCAATCCTCCCCACTAAGGAGATTTTGGTCCTCCAAAAGCATAAAAAGTAATATGCATCTTTCTCTGTACCCTATCGGCATCACAAGCATCTTGAAATAGCCTCGCTTCCATCTCCTTCACCTTTTTTCTTCGGAGCCTTAAGTGACGAGCCAACACTTGCTACCTCTGCAACCTGTAGTACATTGTTTGCAAATCACATGCTTTGAATAAAATGACCAAAGTAAGGATGCAAATGTCTAATATTTGACACGCATTTATAACTCATACTCGGTGGTTGAGTTTACAATAAGATGGACTTAATACTCTAGATATGACAACAAGGCCAACCTATCACAGTTGCTTCAAAAAGTGATGTATAACACATCATCACTGCAACGCATGATTTCATACATAAGGCCAGACACTATTGTCTCGTCATGTGAGGGAAACATAACATCACTTTCTAAGTTTGAACATGCAACTTAAAATACGACTCAAAACATGACCAGACATCATTGTTGTTGACTACGTGATGGAAACACATCATCACGTTTACATTTTAAAATGCAACAAGTGATTTACAAAAGAATGACCATGAAACAACAACATATCTAGAAACCATTTCTCACTTATCTTTGTGAATGGGTCACCTCCTTGAGGTGGTTTTTCTTGTTGAACAACCACTCTTCCTGGTTCATGCACCGACGCTTTGTCTTTAAGGCACTACTTTGGATGGAGCTTCAACAAGTGGCTCGTTGATGGTAGTTTCTGTCGCAATTACTGCAGCAGGGTTTCTTCCTCCATATCTGCTTAACCTATTTCTTTTCATGTTGTTGAGAGGGTCTTTCACACCTCATGAGTGCTACCATTCTTTTCCAATACTTGGACAAGATATAGTTACGTAAACCACAAAAAATGCATGTTTTTCGATGCCTTTGTCGTTGTTCATTATTAAGAACATGATCATAAGAAAAATGAACATTTGAAGATCGAAAGTGATTATTCCTTCCTTTGTTGTCTCTGATGTCAAGATGGTGATGAGAGCTTGTCTCTGTTCTCTCCCTGCAATGGAAACTACCATGGGATGATGGGAATGTTTTCCCATCATTCTCTTTCCTCAAAGAAGTCTCGGACAAATCTAACACCTTTGAGCACTCTCCTTTGGTGTACCTCGAGCCTGCAAATTGAGGTTCATGCATACCCTCCAAAGGTTGAGTGATGCCTTGGTTATTAGCACCAAGTTCTTTCTCGTCATTGTCTTTGTAAGGAGCCTCATATTTGTCCCTATAATCGCGATCTCCAAATCTCCAACAAACATCATACTATCAGAAGATGAAATCAAAAGGAAATCAACATATTTTACCTTCTCTTTCGATTTGGAAAGAATTGATGAGGGTTTCTCATCATTTGTTGTTGGTGGATCACATTCCCCAATTTATTTCCTAACATACCCAAGTCCTGCTCGACACAGTAATTCCTTTAGTTTGATGGGGTTGACAATGCCTTAGCCATTACCGTCCAAGCCTTTTCCTTCATACCCCATTCTCTTCAACAATTTGGAGCCAGTCCCTATGTGATGATTTTCAACCATAGTGAAATTGTCATCAGGAAACATACATGAAGATGGAGAACTACTTTTTACCTCACATAGGTCTCGCTGCAACTTTTCCAAGGCCTCATCCTTTACTTGCAGCTATAGTAGCAAATTTTGTTTCTCCTCATTCTCTTCATGTAAGCACATCTTCAATTGATCACTCTGTTTGAGGATTATGCTTGTCTTGGTTCAGTTCTTTCATGGCCTCTTCTGTGGCTTTCAACTGAAGTTGTAAGCGCTCCTTTTGCTTTGTTCCTTTCTGTAGATTTTTATACATAACTTCCACTTTCTTGGAAATTCTAAGCATGGTCTCATACATTGCACTTTCATCCTCTATCGTTGTTCACACTGTAACCCACATCAACACAAAGACCTTCTCTGATACTACTTGATCCAGGTCCGGGTGTGAAGAAGGACCTTTCCAAGAGCTTTTACTTTCGTAATGTGTTAAAATTGCATTTTAAAAGAACATTAAAAAATACGGTTGTAGATTGTAAATAAGAGGAACATAACAATCATCAGCACATGAAAACAAAAGCCATTGATAACAGAGTTCATCTAGGAGGGACTATGTCTCCGGGCCCTAGTGTCAAGATGGTGTAGGCCGCTACATTATGTGTTGTCAATGACGATGATGTACACAAAGATGATGTCTCGATCATATAAGAAAGAATTCCCCCACGGAAGAGTGGCTCTAAGAGGGGTTCCACAAATTGGAACTCCCAACCAAACTCCTATCAGTATAACACAAAAACATGCATGGTGAGCATCCTGCCAACATGGCACAAAAGGGATGTCAAAATAAAACACATGCATGATAACAACAAGAGTATCCTAGCAACATAAAACAAGGGATCTCAAATCATAACATAAAGAGTCGTGACAACAAGTAAATCTTATGAAAGATTCCGCATGACTTGAAGCACCGACTCTGCTCTACGCTGGTACTCACATTACCAGACCTGCAGCATCCATTTGAAATCAAGATAGGTGCTTCATACTATGCTATTGGTGCAATCCTCACTCAACATGGGCATCCAATGGCCTGTCATAGTGAGACACTTTCAAATACAATATGGAAGTACCCCACTTATGATAAAGGGATGTTTACATGGCAATGGAAGCATTACGTTCTGTAGAAGAAGACAGTCATCCGCACCAATCATCGACCTCTTTAGTGTATATAGACACAAGGTAAGTTGCAAAATGTTCACCATTAGAGTTGTTCTACATATCTACAACAATTCCACTTGAACATTAAATACAAAAAAGGAAACATAATAATGTCATAGACAACCTCATTCGGTCCCCAATTGCAACACTGTCTCATGTTCTCAACTCTTGTGGCCACGAAACTTCTAGATGGCTGCAACTCTACAAAAAAAATCCAAATTTCTCCTCCACATACTAGATGCTAGTAGACAGAAAGCAAGTGCCTGATTTCCACCTTGAGGACAAATTATTATGCTACTTGGGCCACCTTTTTGTTCCTTCAACCCAGCATGCCAAGCTAATGTGGGAGGCACACTACAATCAAGTCGCATGACACTTTGTTGTGGAAAAAAATGTGGTTGTACTATAGAAGTACTTTTATTGGCCCAAACTCCAATTATATATTGGGAAATATATCATATCATGCACTACTTGTGCCATCACCAATCCAACCATCAATAAGCAAGGTATGTACACTCCTTTTCCTACTCTGAGCCAACCATCGAAATCCATCTCCGTAGACTATATGTTTGGCCTCTCTTCTAGATTGATTTCACAACGGATATCTAGATACTCATAAATAACATATTTACATGGTTATAGTTGGTTTTTAATATTATGAGAACATGCATATGGTGACTGAAAATTTAGTGGGTCTGAGAGTTGATACAATGACTAATAAGATGTGAATTGCCTTTTTATGTTAATAACATGAGCATGAATGGTAAAGATAAGGCACTATTAGCTACAATGAGAAATTTTATGTTGTGTGAGGAGGAGAAATAGTACTTGTAGGGTTTGAATCTTGCAACAATGGAAATTCGTGAGTATGTTAAGGGTAAGGGAACTAGGCATATGAGAAAGTTACATGCATATTCCTAATAGAGTTGTTTTGTTTTAGGAAAGCAAAGTGAGACACTAGAGCAACTGTAATACCCAATCCAAATAAGCGAAGGAAATATGTTTTACAGCAAAGAAACTACTACACTGAAATCTTTAAGAATAGAAATAAGGAGAAAAGTATTTCATTTATCTCAGTACTGAAAATTACTGAAGAATAATAGAATTAACAAAACAAAGATTACAAACCCGGAAAATATGTGTGCAACTAGTAGCGAGACAAATCACACATTAATTCAACAACTAAAAAGCAATGGGAGACAAATTAATACAAGTATATGCACATTTCACATTTCATAAAACTTTGTTACAGTAATAAAAATATGGTACCCTATTTGTGTGAAATAAATTACATTGAGAAATCAATTATTGAGGAAACACATGCCTTAAGTAATCTGTTTGACACAAATATTAGAAAGATAAAACATCCATAAGTCTGTTACATCAAGTGGGAATCTAACCACAGAACTAGGTAACTACATGTTTAAGCCTCGGTAATTATGGTTCATAAAGTTAAAAATTTAGAATCGCAATGGCACATATACTTGTATCTGAATGAGGGATTAGGAGAAGAGTTCCTAGATTGAATTCTCTCAACCCTCATATAGACTCTCCAGCTTATCATAGAAATAATCCACAATAACACCAACAAATAAAGAAGTTTGGAATAGGTCACATAATTTGACTAATGCTATAGAATCGTGGTAACCGACTATTGTCTAGGTAAATCATATCTGTGGACAGAGATGATCCCTCTAGCCTAATGAGTGGGTCTAGCATTCGAAGAGAAAATCTACTAGACACTTTCATAAGTTGCAATTGAAATGAGAGATGAAGAAGATGACCTACCTCGTTCTAATGCTATCTCAATCTCCTTCACTAAAGACCTTGAATCACTTGCATCATGAGCTCATTCCTCTTGCTCTCATCATTTATGCACCTGCGTAAGGGATTAAGACACAACAAGGCATTCAAATACAAATAACATATTCAAAAGAAACCTACTTAACTAATCAAGGAATGTTAAGCTAAATGATACATGACCATACACATTTAGGGAAAATGAACCAGTAGTTGTCTATTAATAGAAAATAAATGGAAGCATACAACTAGTCCTTGATGTTGATAGGATCTCCTTGAAATGAATATCCAAGTCCGAGCTAAGCTCTCCAACTCCTTGTCCAAGCCAAATGAGTAGCGTATAGGCACAATATTCGCATAAGGTTGGTAATAGATATAGACCAACACAGTATCCAACCTCACCAACCATTTGGGAATGGGATGAGATTAATATATAGGCTAGGAAAGGGAGTTAGGATCTCTCCAAAGGTAGGAGTAGGTCCTGATCTAAAGGAGGTATCTTATAGGGATAAGACCAAGAGGCCAAGTTGGGAGAATTTGACCTCATCTATGTCGAGCAACTTCTAGCTCGTTGCTCTAGAAGCTTCTATATCATGAAGGTTCTCATCCTCTTGGGAAAATTTCCTTTTTGGGATCATCACAGGTATGTGAGCAAACAAATCAATGCCATCACGAGTTTGGTATAGTGCAACATGTGACCATCATGGTTTTTAGCCTCATAAGAGAATTAATTCTCAAATTAGGGTTTAAGGTATATTTCCTTCCGGGGAAGCTCAAGGAATTTTCCAATCAATGCCTTAGGAAGGATCTGAACTCAGTATATGAATGATTACAATGCATTATGGTCATGTTTTAGGAATTTCGGCGTATGTCACAAGGAAGTGTAGGAGGTGTGAAAAATATTGTGTAACAAATGTGCCCTAAATCATGAAGGCAGAATGGGGAGTGATGGCTGAGATGCTTTAGGAGCTTTTGCAAGGACAAGGACAAACATTATCAAGAGACCTACAAATAAAGGATGCATATACATATACATATCTGATGTCAAACATGAATCCACAATATGGACGCGACCATTCGATAGAAAGGACTATGTGAAAAGATCCATGGCATGGGTGCAACCATCCGATACGGAAGGATCATCTATAATCTAAGATCCAAGGCATGTATGCATCCATTCAATATATAAGGATTATCATCATAAATATAATGTCTGAAGGTATGGTCACAACCATCTGTATAGCATAAACATGTGTACAATCATGAATAAGACATAACTCTACGCACCCTCAACCATATCAGACAAGACTTAGGGTCTTGCGCTCCATCCCAACCTAGTCAAAGGATGAATTATAACATGCCAATGAATGTGTTGAAGTCGAACATGCTACAAAACCACCTGATTACCAACCATTTATGTGGACCGTTAACAGGCATGAGAGGAACCACCCATAATGACAATGATCCTCAAGGTATGATAGTTGAAGTCGAACACTCGTCAAATCATCCAATCAAAGGCCAATGATGAAGACTTGTCATCGGATGTGAAGAGCTTTACATTAAGGCATGCAAGCTCTAAGGTACTGAAAGGGAGTATCTAAGTCATCTTCTTGGATAATGAGCTGAAGTCGAAAGGAAGTGACCCTTCGAAGGAGGTTCATAATGAATCCCCCATCATCGACACGAAACAACAAATAGAGTGGAATGAAATTAGTATCCGAGACTATAGCAAAGAGTCAGACAATGTATTGGTAATAAACTGTAGATAAGACTTCTCTTGAACATATCAGTGGCACGACTATGGAGTGTGGCAGTATTTGACTCAAAATAGGACCAAGAGTCATAATGATGAAGTGGAATAATCAAATGAGAGGAAAAATGGATTAACCAAACCCAAAAGGACAAGTTACTAAGTGAGGATGTCCCAAACCCGACACAAGAAACATATGAGTGTCATGTTCAAAAGTGACATGTTACCTATACAAGAGATGTTTCACTTTCATTTTTCCCCCACTATTTCTAGCGAGTACCTCTTTATTTTTTTATAAGCCTGAAGAGGATACCATATGCTTTTCATATAAGTTCATCCTTTGGATGAATCCATCCTAGTAATTTTTATGAGTCGTAAGAAGGAGAAACTCGGGCTCATCATGGTGATAAGTCTTTCGTCATTCAATTTTATGAGTCTGGAAAAAGAATAACTCAATATATTTTCATATTTAGAGAGCTTGAAAAAGAGATGAAAAATAAAACTCCATCATGTCCCTTTTCATAATTTGTCTCTCGAATCCAAGAAGGTAGAAAACAATATTCAAGAGAACCTCTTGACCATATTGACCAAGGTGTTCCTTTTTAATAGATAGTTTATCTCATATTGGAAAATGGTTAAACTTATACTGAGTAGATGTGATTTCATTTACTTTTACGAGTTTGAAATTCAGTACTAGACATCTTTTCATTTTTAAGAGTCAGAAAAGAGTTGAAATGGGACTCCACCTCGAGGAACGAGTGGCATAAGAGGATAACAATTGGTTCCGGTGATGATAGAACTGCTCAAAACATTTAATGGTAAAGACGTTGTCTAATAATACCACTCATCACATATGTTCGTTAGGCATAGGTAAAACAACCAAGTGAAAGCATATGATCGGCCAAAGAGATGGTGACATTGGAATGAAAAATCCAAGGCTCATCTAGCAAAATTAAACTGAAAAAAATACCAATCATTAGATGTAAAGTGGGAATGGTTTCATTTTTACACAAGCTCGGAACACGTGAAACTATGCTTGGGTATACTTGAAGATGGTTTCCTTTTAACAAACTTGAAACATGAAAGACACTTATGCTTAGATTTGGTTTCATTTTTACTCAAGGTTGAAATGAAAACAAACTATGCTTGGATTTTGTTTCATTTTTACAAAATCTTGAAAAAGAGATAAACTATGCTTGAGATAAGCTTGCATGCCCCCAGCATAATGACTCAATTCGAGGGACCTGCCCCCCAAGATTCATTTCATTCACCTAATTAGACTATTGGTTACTAACATGTGGATGGAATGAAGGTTTACTTACGAGATCAAGTGAAAAACTCGACTACGATTTTACGAGATCTAATCAAAGACTCAAATTGGAAGGAGATTTGTTTCATTTTTTAATGACCTTGACATAAGGAAAGAACCATTGTCATGACACCTTGATTCATTTTTTACTGAGCTTGGAATAATTAAAGGAACCATGCTCGTAGATACCTATTTCATTTTTTAACAAGGTTGACATAGTAAAAGAACTATCCTCATGGCCCTTGTTTCATTTTTTAATGAGCTTGACACAAGACAAGGAACTATACTCCATGTCCTTTATCACAACCCAAAATAGGCCATGAATTCTAAGAGTTTCTCATAAGATGGGAGAACAACACTCTCGAAGGGATACATGCCTAGGGATTCAAATGAAAAATAGGGCTCCAATGCCCCCCAATACATTGCGTACTACATCACCTACTAGATCATCAGTCAATGTGTGCATGGAATAGGGGGCCACTTAAATAACGTATTGCATGGGTGACGGTTGAATGGGAGTTTATTCAGGACCAATGAATGTAAGCTAATAAATTATCAAAACGCTTCCTTGATGTGGGAAACACATTACTCGAAAGACAGAAGAAACAAGAGTTCCCATGACATAAATATAGTCACAACCAAGGAGTATATTAAAATCCAATGGGTCTTGGACAACCATAACATCTATATGGACAATATTTCCTCCCAAAGTAATCGGGAACTTAGGAAGGATCCCTAACGGTTGACTAGTTCCTTTGTTAAAAGCTAACAGATTTTTTGTGACGGGGACAGGCTAAGGAGAACCTAAGGCTTGCCAATTAGTTGAGGACAAGATTCTAACACTATGCTAGATATGGCCATATGGTAAGCATGTATGATAATATGGAAAGGAACATAAGACCGACGACGATGTCCTACCAGTTGACTCTAATTAAAAGAAGTGACTAAACTACTCGAAGGGGCTGTCATAGGAATGTGATAACTACCCTCTTTCTTTATGGGAATAGGATAACTACTCTTATGCACCTCGAACACGAGAGGATTTCCCTCCAGTTCATTTGAAACTGAATAAACCAGATGAACTTGAGCAGTACAAGGTCCACTCTCTACCCGAAAGGTATGGTTAACTGAAGGTGGAATCAGATCTACCATTTTCTCAACCAACGGTTGGTCGAGAATGGACTCACAAGACTCACTTCTAGATAGATCGAGGTTGACCGAAGATGAATTTTGATCAACCACTGGATCAACTAGTGAAGGAACAGGGAAAAGATTCTGATACCCATCCAGAAGATGAGTTTGAGAAGCTATACAGTTTTCAAACTCTTTGGAAGCTTCATCCATAAAAGTATAAAGGTGAATGGGATGATTACCTTCACACAACTTACAAGGAAATTTGACTTTTCCTTTTTTCCCATGAGCTTTACTGTTACTAGTTGAAGGTTTATCACCAACATGATCTCCAAAGGCTAATGAAAAAGGTTGATGTGAACCTATGGACCACACTTCTAAGACCTTGGGAATACCAGGACAATTCTGAAGAAGGTGGTCACCCTTACATAACATGCAAGGGAATTTTACTTTCTGAGGCTGGTTGGAAGCTTTTTGTTCATTAATTGCATATGTAGCAATGACTGCTTGGTTTCCCCCTTTATTATTTGGCTTCTTCTTCATCATCCTCTTCTTCTTCTTCTTAGCTTCCTCGTTACTAGAATTCAGACTTTCACCAGGCGAAGAGGAAGAACGAGGTGAAGAAATAGGCGAAGACACTGAGGGGTCAACTTTAGGATCAACATGAAGTTGATGTTGTTCAGGTGGAGGAGAACTTGGTTGAAAAGAAGTTTGGACACTCTGAACCACCGAGGTCGAAAATAACCAAACTGGCAAGCCAGTGGTCAATCCAGGAAGGGACAACATTTCCATATAAGGAGCACCAGTATTTCCAAAAGAACAAAAAGGATTAAGATTCCCATCAGACGGGCTTCCTTGACTAGTAAAAATAGGAAATGTGGCAATAAGTATCAACCTAAGATCTACTAAGGAGTATTTCCAGATGAAGGATGTTGTTCCGAGGTAAATTAATTTTAAAATTTCAAACGAAAACTTTGCCTTTTCATTTTTTAAGAGTCAAGAAAAGGACGAAAAGGTGACTCTAGTTTCTTTCGTTGATTTAGCAAGTTTGAAAGGACAAGTACTCGATGATCTTTTAAAATTTAAGGAGTTATAAAATATTGAAATGACTACTTAGATACTCTAGGCAAAAGGGATTACCAAGTAATCGTGAACTACAACATAAACCTTAGCAGATAAATTTCCTAAGGACTTGATGTACGTGTAGGAAATATCCCTGAATGTTGTTTTTGGTGTAAAACATTTACAGGGTGGTAGACACGGCTTCCTATGGATAAAGGTTTTCAACTTATGAGGATCTCCCTTTATATATTCGACGGTACGTGGAACACAAGTTTGTTCTAGCATTGTCTAATGTAAGAGTATTACGAATGACAATAACGAAATTTCATAGATGCTAAAACACGTCCCTAACCTAGACCACGAAGTATGAATGTTAATTTTACAAATGCTCCTAAGATTAATTGATAGATTTTAAATTCGATCTTCAATTATGTCTTAGTTTTGGGCTCAAAATGATGTCACTTGAACGCGTATGATGCAACTAAATGAGAAAAGGAAAACTTTTCATTTCTATGAAAGTGAGACTAAAGGGAAGGAATTTCAAACAAAATGCATCATGGAAAATGCCTTCCACTAACTTTCTCTTTCGTCTTCCAAATGCAATGCCAAAAGTTTAAAAAAAATATTCACTTTTCGCTCTCTTAAATGCAATGTTTTCGAAAGAAAAATGATTTTACTTTACAAAGATGCACTTATAGGAATTTTGATTTTGTTTTCATTTTGAACTATTCGATGCACCTAATACAGTTTTAGCTTTCAATCACTAAAAAAAGTGATCCATTTTCAATGATGAATCTCAAAAAATAACTTTTCAATGCAACTAATCTAATGTATTTTTACGAAAAGTAAATTTCGAAATACAAGCTAAAACAAATGCAAAACGATGTTTTCAATGATTTCCATAGAAAATAACACTCAATCAGTTAGCAAAACAAGCATCTCAATGACACCAACAAGCGACAAGTGATGACCAACTGACTTCAAATACAATGAGACAAATTTTGCAAATTAATCAAGATAATCAATCAAAAACACCATAGACACTCTAGAAAATCACTGATAGAAGACACAAAGGCTGAAAAAAAGAAGAAAAACCCTATTTTCCCTTATACATGGGATCATCATGACTATCATAGGCAAGAAAGAAATAAATGCAACTATACTTAAAAAATCTCTGATGTCATCATGACTGTCAAGGAGATAACCATGATGGGCGAGAAAAATGAAGAAAAAATAAGAAATCTTCAAGACCAGACAAAAATCAATATCCTCAAGCAATCACTAGCAACTAAAAATAGTTACAGAAAATAAAACAAGCTAGAAAACTGATGGTTGGTCAAACTCAACACAAAAGCAGGATGAAGGATTGAATGGAAAGGGTTATAGCTTCCCCATCAGTGTCGCCATTTTGTTGTCTAGGTAAATTCTCTTTGTCAACAAAGACAATCCCTGTAACCCAATGAGTGGGTCTAACAACGAGGGTGACAACCTACTAGACACTTTCCTAAGTTGCAACTAAAATGAGAGATGAAGAAGATGGCCTACCTCATCTGGATTCTATCTCGATCTCCTTTAATGAAGACCTTGAATCACTTGTGTCACGGGCTCGTTCCTACTGCTCTCAGCTTTTATGCACCTACACAAAGGATCAATACACCATAAGGCATTCAATTACAAATAACATATTCAAAAGAAACCTACTTAACTAATCAAGGAATGTTAAGTTGAATGATACACGAGCATACACATTTAGGGAAAATGAACCAGCAATTGTATATTAATAGAAAATAAAGGGAATCATATAACCAAGCCTTGATGTTGATAGGATCTCCTTTAAATGAATATCCAAGTCCAAGCTAAGCTCTCCAAGAACTCCTTCTCTAAGCCAAAAGAGTAGCATATATGCAAAATCTTAGCATAAGGGTGCAAATAGACATAGACCAACCCATCCTCCAACCTAATCAACCATTTTGGAATGGGAGAGGATTCATATATAGGTTGGGAAAGGGAGTTAGGATCTCTCCATATATAGGAGTATGCCCTCATCTCAAGGTGGTAGCTCATAGGGATAAGACCATGAGGCCAAGTTGGGAGAATTCGACCTCATCTATTCTGAACAACCTCCAGCTCATCGCTCTGGAAGCTTCTAAATCATGAAGCTTCTCATCCTCTTTACACAAATTACCTTTTCGGGATCATCGTGGGTATATGAGCAAAACAAAGTGATGCCATCGCGGGTCTGGTATAGTGAAATAGGCAACCATTGCGGGTTTTAGCCTCATAAGAGAAACGATTCTCAAATTAGGGTTTAAGAGTTATTTCCTTTAGGGGAAACTCAAGTAATTTTCCAATAAATGACTTAGGAGGATTTGAACTAAATATATGAATGAATACACTGCATTATGGTCATGTTTCGGGTACTTCGGGGTATGTCACAAGGAAGTGCAAGAGGTGTGATAAAATATTGTGTAACACCGACCTCGGTGAGATTAAAGTCTGAGGTAAGTGAGGACCATTCTATCAACTTCATGAGAAAACTAAGTGGTTCAGGAACATATTTTTACACCTACAAGACATGGGAACATGATATAAGTAATTAACATTATGAAATCGAGTGAACAAAGTAATAAGAGCAATATAGGGGGAGTAAACACCATACCTAAAATAATAACCATTGGTGGTATGCAATCTATAACCAATCAAGGAATAATATGCTCAGGCGCGGTATAACCATTAAGATCCATAAAAAAGAAGAAAAAGAAAAGAGAATGAGAAACATATCTTGAAATGAATTGAGTTGTCAAAGCAAGAGGACTAGCATGACCTTTATGAATATTACATGTCACCCTACTGACAATAACGAGAATGTTGCAGCTTACATTACATTGTTTTCTCTAATCGTCCATCTAGTACTCTTGCTCAAATGCTTAGGTTAACAGTTACTACCACATATATCGGAAAAGTTATAATGAAATCAAAGAAGTTAGAAACCTTTGTTAGGGTTATTAATAGCATTAGGAATTAGAGAGAAGATAGAAACAAAAATAAAGAAAATAACCTAAATTGTGAATGGATGATTGGGCTGAGGAGATGGGTCCTTTGTATGAGCTATGCTAGAAAATCAACAATTATAAAACCAAAGCTAATACTCTTATCATTAAACGATGGACTAAAATTGATGTTGTGCGAGTAATGTAACTGAGATCATCAGAATCTAAAAGTAAGCATGAATACCCAAATGGGGAGGGGTTTCTCGAAACATAGTTAAATCAGAAACCCAAGATTCTAGAAGTGGACCTAGAATTTTTCTCCAAGAGTTGAGGCCACAACATCGATAGGTTATGATCTTGACAATTCCTATAAGAAAATAGGGAAAAACAAGCATAGTCAACGTCAAACGGAGATGAGCATAGAGTGAGTGACAAACAAGCAAAAAAAAAAATCGTAGAATGCAACCACTAACAAGTTATTAGTACCATTAAAGGAAAGAGTTTCCCAAAGTGGCGTCATACATGTAAACAGAATAGCCAACATATTTTCGTTGACACTAGAAACAAACACTGAAAAATGGGTAAAGATTAGGGAAATGCTTCACAAAGAAACTGTAGAGGAAAGGTAGTGAATCCAACCATAAGAATCAAATAAATTGTCTGCAAGAACGCATGGAGTAAAAAATGGTGGAGGCATGCAGAGTTCATCTGTCTTCATGACCTTTGTGCATCCATAGAAGGCCATTTGCCAAATATTGACAAAAAGCGTTGGGGTGATGCCACCAGAAGGAGAAGGCAACAACAGAAGGGCAGAATGATTGAGAAATTAGGGTTCAAAAGGTTTTAGTGTTCCGAAGATTAATCATGACCCTTGATGGCCATCACTCTATCCCAACCATTCAACTGCTGCTATGATGATCATATGGCCTCCATGTGATGGAGTCAGACATGGAGAATTCTAATTGCATGGTTAATATCCCAAGTAGGAGCAACACAACCAATATTGGAATTGGTATAGAGGTTATGAGAATCATACACCTTTAGAACATAGGCACTAAATTGAATTTTATTGCACAGTAAAGTAGTAAAACAAAATATATCATAAGGTATTACAAAGTTGTTAAGAGGTGTGTTCCATAACAACACAGAGAATGAAATAATATTGCCATTACAACCATTATAGCATATAACCTTTAATTGGCTAAGAGGGTATTTCCACCATACTTATTTAATTTTTATATTATACCTAGAATTAAGAAGAATCTCCTAAGTGAGGAGTGAGTGAAGGTAACTTTCTAGGGATTATTGTAATAAGGTATACCTTGTAACATGCCCACGTGATAAATGTGATAATGTATACTTGTAATATGCTCATGGAATAGAAATGCAAGAACATATATCTTTGAACTATGTCTTATGTTGTTCATTGTAGAATAATAAGGGAATATATGTGACAACAGTACCAGTGCTATAAACACATATAGGTGAAAAAAAATAAAAAATAAAAAATGTTTGGCTTGTACTATACGAATACAGTTATGACATAGTGTCTCCCATCGCTTAGCCATCGACCATCATAGGTTAGTAGGTGTTGAGAAAACATGTTTGCACATTTTGAATTGATAAGCATTTAGTGCTTTTGTTAAATAACAAGCCTAAAAGATGTGACATTTCACATTTGTTGTAGTTCCATTTATTGTCATTTCCCTATGAGGAAAGCACCAAAGGTTGTGTAGTGGTGACAAGCGCAAAGTGGTTCCATCAGTTAGTAGAATATGGTAGACATAAATCCTTCATGTCATTTGTAGTTTTTTCATTGCCATCGGCTAATTGCAGAAGTAATGAAAGGTTGCGAGTCTATTACTGAACATTTCACTAAAATTAAAGTTTTTTACCAACATCACCTCCTAGTTCTATTCATCTCCTCGAACTAAAACAAAGAAAGCACTATTGATTACGGGGAGCCAAGGGACCTAGTGCCTTTTGTTTTGGGCCCTTGGTGATAGAATTGGTCATATCGATCATTTCGCTTAACACTCATGTACTAGAGAATTTGAGTGCAAGTGACATTATTGGCATCACAAATGAAGAAGCTAAAATGTGGAAGATCCCTTTTATAAAAAAAAATTGACTTGCTTTCCCATTGTTTTTGGTTTGTTCTCACCAATAAATTATACCTTGTTGTTTTGTTTTCCATTATTTTTTATTGATGCCCTAACCACTTAACACACAATTTAATACAATGGGAGAATCCTGGCATTTATAATCTATATTATAGCATTCCATATTTAATCTCAATGAAATGTAATTTGTTTTCTTATGAGTATAGCTTGGACTTAAAATCTTAATGGATCATCTTCCTTTTTGAAATTAAAATGATGTAATATAAATATAAATATTTGTTTCAATTTATTGATGTGTAACTTTATTAATAAAAAAACACTTAATACATCAACTTAAATTAAATATATTTATTTTTTTAATTAAATAAATAATATTTTATTATTATTTTTTGAAATTTAAAATGTATTAGGAAAGTTTTTTTTTCTTCAGAAATCTACTTATTTTTTATTTTAAAAAAACTAATAATAAGAGTGTTTGAATAGTCTTTTGAATAGTGAAAACAAATTCAGCATCATCAAAAACATCTCTCAGACATTCCAAATCTTTGAAGCTTAATAGCCCAAATTTTCACTATTTTTTGAGCAAAATTATAACATTTTTATACTACCATTTTTATTTTATAATCACTACCTCATGTAATTTAAATATACCCGACATTTACATTTTACACGACAACGTCATCCCGATCCTAAACTGAAAGAAAGTGCTGGATGCAATCACAAATAAGAAAACACACTTGTTACTCACTACTCCATTTACATCCAATAAGAAAACACGTTTGTTAACCAAAAAAACAAAACAATTACCATAATGCTCCATTTACTGATCAACGCTTTTGCTTTTAACCAAAAAAACAAAACAATTATCATAATGCTCCGTTCAACCCTTGATAATGTAATTAAGGAAATACAACTTAATCATCTCAAGAATTACATGCATCTAATTTTTTTAGCTTTCTTGAGACTTGGAGTAAGAAAAACCCGAGAGGGATTGGTTGATATGGCGATATGAACTCCTAGACGATGATCACACACCATTCCCATTTCATATATAAGATCCGCTACCCCGATTGCGCAGCGTATATTTTGCATACAACATATTGTCGTTGCTCGAGAATCGAGAGGGAGGTCAAGATCGTTGGATTTTTGGGGATCAGCTGGGCCACACGTACTACTGGATTTTTGGGGATAAGCCTTCCACCATTGGTCTGGCACTCGAAATTGGTGCACAGCTCCTCCAGACAACGAAGAGCTCTCCAAGAAGTGGACCATGTTTCCAACTGCGCGGCGCAGGACGCGGCCCGTAACCAGTGTAACAGCCTTGGGAATGAGTGATCAAATTTGAAGGGAAGGTCTTAATTTCATTTAAAATGGCACACATTCACGCTGCACTTCCATTATGAAAAGCATAAAAAAAAGGAGCAATTCAATTGACAATAGTAAATTATTTTCAAATTTCTTTTTATTTTTTCACAAACAAAAAGAGACTACTATGTCAAAGGCTGCATTAGTAAATGCATTACTCTTACACGTGTGATTGAGAAATCTAACCACATAAGATTAATGGATAGCAAGGAGACCTATATCCCTGCTCCAGTTCAGATAAGGATTAATTTTGTTGGAAATTTTTGTGACCAGAACGTTCAAGCCAATATACAAGTAGCTCAATCAAATTTAAGTTTATTGCATGAATGAAAAAATTCAGTAAAATTCTAAACAGGTTTAGGATTGAACGAAAGTGTGTACGAAGGTGTATATGTTTTTGGTATCTCCTTTTTTAATATGAAAACATACCAGGAATTGGGAATCCTCAAACAAATCAAGTCCAATATGTTAGGAAGCCTGTTGAATGCCCTCCTCTC
Source organism: Pinus taeda (assembly GCA_000404065.3). Classification (NCBI taxonomy): domain Eukaryota; kingdom Viridiplantae; phylum Streptophyta; class Pinopsida; order Pinales; family Pinaceae; genus Pinus; species Pinus taeda. The sequence goes on along the minus strand of APFE031344799.1, from coordinate 174,765 downwards.
CAAGCATAAATCGTGCTTAAACTTTGCTTGACAGGCGTTCGGTGAATGACGAATCTATGTTCATCTCCAACTTAAATCGTCATCAAACCTTGCTTTGGGCAGCCTTCAGGCATAACCCAATGAAATTACACCTAATACATGGCTCATATTGACATCTAGTGGCTCTCAATTGAAACTACCAAATGTAATGGTATCAAATGGTAATTGTGACATAACAATTAATAATAACTTCCATCATATGCACAATTAGAAAAAACAACTCAAAAAGAAACTATTGTTTTGAAATTTGATCAACTGTCAAATGTAATGGTATCAAAAGGTAATTGTGACATAATAATTAATAATAATTTGCATCATATGACAATTAGAAAAAACATCTCAAAAGGAAACTATTGTTTTTGAAATGAGAGTCTCTGAAATGAGAAAAAACAACTCAAAAGTAAATTGTTGTTTTTGAAATGGGAGTTTCTGAAATAGGATTTAAGTTTTAACATGAAAAGAAATTTACAAATTCAACATTCCTAAAATTCTAATTTGAGAAAAAATGAAATTTTAAAAAAAATTTGAAAATTTAACAGCCTTTCTTAAAAAAATTTAAGATATTATTCCAATTTTTTTTTAAATGACAAAAATCAATTTCTAAATTTTTTTTGACTAGTAAAATTTTCTCCTTACTTCTCTGATGTGCCAAGAGACCCTTTGAAGGGCTCTGAGGTGTTCAATTTTGATCCCAGTCGGGATTCCACCGCCGTGCGTTGACCAGGATTTAACCATGTGAGATAACTGCCATATGCAATTCACTGTTACAATCACCCCCTCATGAAAAAAAAGGATATCCACACGAACACCATAATTTGATTGCTGTAAATCTCAAGTAACTAACACCATTATTCCTCAGGGCCTTCATTAATGGTGGCCATTGCATCCGATAATATGGATTCAAACATTCTTAACAGTGTCTGTTAGCAGTGAAAGGAGGTATTTGTATCCTTTTTCTTGATTTGAAATTTAACGTTTTGAGTTTGTCTCCGGAGCAGGAAATTGCTGGTTTTCCATACAAATGTGGAAGAACAAATGATGGTGTGTATCCACATGGGTGACCATGACATAAATATAAACTACTGAAAACTAAGAATTGAATATAGAAACTACAGAATATCACTGCACGAAGATGGTGATAGCATATTTGATAAATTAGAAGTTTTAGTCTGATTTTGGTGAAGTGAAATTGAATAATGAAAGCTGAAAAGGGATGTGTCTGGAAAGACAATTTAAGGTTTCAACTTCGTACTGTCGAATGCCATGAAATATTTGAAATTATTAATAATCAGTCAACCTTGTTAAGTCTGTGAGATCGTGATTTCAAATGCCATAAAACTCTACAATTTTAAAAACCAAGTAACATTGATCAATAGGAACACCATCCAAGAATATCACATCATTTTCTGATGCAGGAACACCAGATTACATGAATGTAAAATCTCTTACCCATGTTCGCGCATACATTCACTTCACTGTGTTCAACGCGCAATATGATAATTATCACTACTATTTAACTTTAAATCTGAAAAGAAACCGCGGACTGAATACACTGAACATACTCCACATGAGATTTTTCTAGTTTCTCAATGGCATTCCACATTCCAGTGGTTTCCGCTGGAGCAATTGCTGCACTTGTCATAGGCGGAGACTCAAACAGATAGAAAACCTCACCATTACTCTCAGCATAACTGCAAACAAAAATCTTGTCACGCCACGTTACACAACATGAACTCCTTGTAAGGGTTTCTGGAAGAGAACCTACTGCCCTCCAAACGTTTTCGTTGGAGTCATATTCCATCACTCCTTGTTCTTCTGGAAAGAGTACAAGCGCCCAGAAGAAGCAGCGACCACACAAGACTGTGGGCCTTTCCCTTCCCCGACAGTCCACATATTTTCCAACATTGTCCATGCCCCTGTTTCTGCATCATAAACTTTCGCACTCCACTTGAATCCATCGCTCAACTCACTATTATAATCGCTAATAATGAAAAATTTGTCGTCGATGAAAGCACCATAGCACTCATCCCGTTCTTCACGCATCTCAGGAAGAATCTTCCATTCGTCTTCAAAGACTTTGTAATCAGCTGCAGATAGCAGGAATTCTTCGTAGTCATCGTGCACACCTGCAATGTAAAGGAGTCCGTCAGGTGATACCGAGAAAGCACCGGACATTCGAATCTCTGGCATGTCTACGCCACGGCTCCACTTTCCAGATGAGAAGTCATAGATGAAAACGGTATTGAGTGCCTCTGCTAGGTAGAGGTCAGATGGATTCCATCCGCCCACCAAAACCAGCTTTCGATTGACACAAACGCAGTCACAGAAGAGTGGAATCCCATTGTGAGAACCAGGGAAATGGGGAAGGCGAGGAAGCGTTTCCCAGGTACCTCGAAAAGGGTCAAACACAGACACCACAAATTCTAGATCATCATCAGGGTAAGCAGAATATTCCTGGAGTTCCACTAAACATATACAATGCTGCGAAGTCCCAAACGTTTTTCTATCTTCGTAAAACTCGGGGTGGTTCACAGCTGCCTCAAACAGCTCTTGTTGGGGATTTTTCTGGTAAAATCTCGAAAACAAACAAACAAACTGCACACAGAGACAATGTTCTATTTTTCTCGAGGATCTTTTGCACAGGGAAGCTTGAAAAAGTTCTCAGAACAAAGTATTACACACCCATAAAAAGATTTGTATTCATTAAAAATAAAATTCATGATACAAAATTCATCCTCTTTCGCTCAAAGGGATTCACCAAAAAAATTCAACAACAAAAGTTACTATGTCTCTTCCTGAGATTTTACGCTGTTTGAAAATCTCATTTACATTTACCGCTGCAAGACAAACTTTTACATATACTGCTGTAAAAATAAAAATCACATTATGCACTTTGCATATTACAAAAACTCCATCTTCGTTTTTTCTTTGCCTTCACCCTCGCACTGCTATGCAAACTTTAGTTCATTTCATAAGTCTATTCTTACATTCACATTGTTGTGTGTGTTTTCACCTGCACAGTGCAAACTTCAGTTCATTTCATAAGTCCATTGTTACATTCACATTGTTGTGTGTGTTTTCACCTGCACACTGCTTCCCCTGTTTTTCTATATTTACATCTTCGCACTGTTGCGCGTTTCATTCCCAAATACAATTGACCAAAAAAAAACATTACAATGTGTTTTACTTGTTCATTAAAACACAAATTTACACCCGTGAATTTAAAACAATATAATTAAAAACTATATGCTATGCCCATACCTATTTTAAATTCGCCATACTTCCGCAAACATTAAAATTAAAAACTTTTACCAATACTCTACGAACGTATTTAAGTTGCCTTTATGTTTTACTGGCGGACATCAAATTCATTTGCTAGCAGCTTGATTGCAATCGACGATGGATAACTGTGAACTCAATCGGACGGTTCAAAACAATATCGGGAGACCCTTTGTTACCGAACTTTACGTCCCGATGGAAAGTTGTTTTGGTGAAAGTACAATTGGACACGTGGCAAAATTTTATTGCATCGGGCGTGTTTGTACTAAAACCACCTTCATAGCAAAAGCGGTCCGATGAGCTTTGATGGTTTTCGAGAGCTGTTTTGGACGAATTAAACGCTGCGCGGTTCAACTGTCGCGCAGTTGAAGTTACAATTTCAACACTCCCTTTTAATTTCAACTGCTGGGCATTCAGTCATACCCAAACGCTTCCTCAAAAATTCGAAGCTTTTTTGGTCTAATGGCTTTGTCAAAATGTCTGCAACCTGTTCCTGAGTCCTGTAATGTTGTAAGACAATTTCTCCATTGCTTACCAATTCCCTGATGTAGTGAAACCTTGTGTCAATGTGTTTCGTTCTCTTATGAAACACTGAATTCTTTGATAATACAATAGCTGAGCTATTGTCACAAAAAATCATTCTTGCTTTTGCCTGCTCTTAGCATAAACTCCTCAACCTCCTTCTCATCCAAACTGCTTGACATGCTGATGCTGTAGCTACCACATATTCTGCCTCTGTTGTAGACAATGCCACAATAGGTTGTTTCTTAGAAGCCCATGAAATGGCTCCTGAACCCATGTGAAAGACATAACCAGAAGTGCTTTTCCGATCATCTACACTTCCAGTCCAATCACTATCAGTGTACCCAATTAAATCTGAATGTTCTGAGACATTATATAAGATGTCAAACCTTTTAGTACTTTTGACATACCTCAAAATTCTTTTTGTTGTTTGCCAATGTGCTTCCTTTGGCCTCTCCATGAATCTGGAAATTAAACTAACAACAAACATTATGTAAGGTCTAGTTGCAGTTAAATACATAAGGCTGCCAACTATACTTTTGTAGAAGATAGGATCAAAATCCTTGCTGCTAGCCTCTTTGTTGAGTTTTAATCCCATTACCGTGGGAGTGATTGCTGCCTTGCACTCTTGCATATTAAATCTTCCCAACACTTCATTTACATATTTTTCCTGTGAGATAAAAATTCCATTTTCATTTTGATTTACTTCTATTTCTAAGAAGTATCTCAGCAAACCCATGTCAGTCATCTCAAATTCTTCTTTCATGACTGATTTGAAATGTTCAATGAGGTAGTCATCATTACCTGAAAAAATAACATCATCAACATACAACACAACAATTAAAATTTTACCATCATTTTCTTTGATGTAGATTGTGGGTTCTCCCTCACACTTTTCAAATCCATTTTCTAGTAGATAGGAATCTATCATACTGTACCATGCTCTTGGCGCTTGCTTCAGCCCATAAAGAGCTTTCTTCAATTTGCACACTTTGTGCTCTTGGCCTTTCCTCTCATAGCCTAGAGATTGTTCAATGTAAACCTCTTCCATTAACACTCCATTTAGGAATGTTGACTTCACGTCCATTTGGTAAACTTTCCACTTGTTTTGAGCTGCTATGGACAACACTGCTCTAACGGTTTCCATTCTTGGAATCGATGCGAAAGTTTCCTCATATTCTCTCCCATACTGCTGCTTGTATCCCTTGACAACAAGCCTTGCCTTGTGTCTTTCAATTTTTCCTTCAGCATTGCTCTTGGTCTTATAAACCCATTTGACTCCAATGACTTCTTTACCTTTTGGTAGCTCAACCAACTCCCATGTTTTGTTTCTCTCTATAGCATTCATTTCCTCATTCATAGCTTCTATCCATTTCTTATCTTTAATTGCATCTTCGAAATGAATAGGATCATCAACATGGCAATACAAGGCAAATAAGGAATTCATTCCTTCATCATAAATATCACTTAAGTTTCTAAACTTTTTACCTCTTTCATTTAGTGTGCAAGTGCTTGAAGATGCACTTGAATCTCCTCCTTATGGTGTGCTTGGAGAAGCACTTCCATTTATCCTCAAAGGTGTCACTTGCTCTCCTTGTGTTGGCGCTGCTGTTTGGGGATGTATTTCAGCCATCTCCTCATCATCTTCATCATGAGACAAACAGTTCTTAACATTTACTGTTTTTCTATGCTTCCATCCCAAGCTTCCTCTTCAATGAATTGAACATCTCTGCTCAAAAAACATTTATTGGTAGATGGGATATACAACTTGTATGCTTTGGATTCCTCATTGTATCCAATGAAAATGCATTTCTCCCCTTTGTTGTCCAACTTCCTCCTTAGCTGATCTGGTATGTGTGCATAAGCCACACATCCAAAAACTTTCATGTGGGTGATTCCTTGCTTTCTCCCACTCCATACTTCTTCTGGCACTCTGTTCATCACTGCTTTTGTAGGACACCTATTCAAAATATACGTTGCACAATTTACAGCTTCAGCCCAATAATCATTTGGCAAATGCTTTGCCTTCAACATGCTCCTCGCCATATCCATGATGGTCCTATTCTTCCTTTCAGCAACTCCATTTTGTTGTGGGGTGTACCTAGCTGTGAATTGCTTATGAATTCCATTTTCTCTACAAAACCGTAGGAATTCCTTGGAGACATACTCACCACCTCTGTCAGTTCTCAAAAGTTTAATATGCAGCCCACTTTGGTTTTCTACAAGTGCTTTGAAATTTTGGAATTTTTCAAACACTTCACTTTTATTTTTAAGGAAATATACCCAAGTTTTTCTAGAAAAATCATCAATGAATGTTAGAAAATATTGGCTGCCTGCTAGTGATGGGGTTTGCATCGGTCCACATGCATCTGAGTGGACAATCTCTAAGGGTGCCTTTGCCCTTATTCTTTTCCCTGATGGAAAACTTTCTCTGTATTGTTTTCCCAAGATGCAGCCTTCATAAAGGTTGTCCGGTTTCTCTATCAATGGTAATCCTCTTATCATTCCTTTTCTACTCAACAAATTAAGACCTCCAAAATTGAAATGTCAAAATCTCAAGTGCCACAACCAATTTTCATCCTTTGGCACACTTTGGTAAGCCTCTTGGGTAACTGCTGCAATAACTTCTTTGTTTTTCAAATCTTCTCTAATTCTAAGAGGGAACATTCTGTTCTTTGTTATCTTCACTTCAGCAATGCATCGTTTGTTGGGTGCCCTATCCATGATGCTGCATACATCATTCACAAAATAAGCATTGTAACCCTTATGGACAAGCTGTCCAATACTCAAGAGGTTACATCTCATTCCAGGGACATAGTAGACATCTGCTATGGTTTCCTTTTCACCCTTATTTGTAAATATTTTGACTTCTCCTTTTCCCATAACAGAAATTTTGCTATCAGTCCCAAGTGTGACTTCTGATTTCACATTTTGATCTAAAGCAGAAAGCAAAGCTATGTTTCTTGTCATATGGTTGCTACAACCTGAGTCTAAAAACCATATGTCTTCACTATTTGTTTCAGCCATGTTACAAGCTAACAACACATTATCTTGACTGATGTTTTCTCAAGTGACATTTGCATTTGATCTATTACTCATATCATGCTGCTTCTTCCTACATTCACTGCCATAGTGCCCATATTTTTTACAGTAATAACATTGGACATTGGATTTATCATACCTTTGTCCTTGAGCATGATGTTGTCCTCTATGTTGGCTGCTGCCTTGGCATTGGTTCTGATTTGGATTGCTGCCCCTTCCTTGTGCATTTGCTGGGTTGTTCCTTCAACCTATGTTCTGGCTTCTGCCTCTTCCTCTTTTGTTTCCTCTACCTTGACCTCTTCCTCTTCCAAAAGACATCTGGGTCTTGAAGGCTTGCTCTAGAGATGAGTTTTCATTTCTACTCAACCTCTGCTCATGTGTTATCAGTGATGCATGGAATTCATCAACTAAAAAGTTTGAGAGATCCTTTGTCTCTTCTATGGTGGTGACAATCACATCAAACTTTGAGGATAGGACCCTCAATAGTTTCTCCACAATCCTCCTTTCTTCAATAACATCTCCATGAGTCGTCATTTTTGTGACCAAACCAATCACATGTGTGAAGAATGAGTCAATATTGTTTGACTCTTTCATGTTCAGATTCTCAAAATCTCTCCTTAGCAACTGTAGTTTTGTTGTCTTCACTTTCTCCATGCCTTGATAGGCTGTCTTGAGGGTTTGCCATGCTTCTTTGGATGTCTTCATTGGTGCTATCCTTGGAAACGCACTCTGGTCCACTGTTTGATACAAAAATACACGGGCTTTTGAATCATTTTTCCTATTACTCTTCAATAGATCTTTCTCTGCCTGATTTAACCTATTAAACTCATTTCATCTGCTGGTTCTTGAAAACCATCTTCAACTAATTCCCATAAATCTTGACAGGCAAACAGGGCTCTCATGGTTATTGCCCAATAGTCATAGTTTTTCCCATTGAACTGTGGGAATTGAGGATTAAACATACCCATGTTGGTGCTGAGGCTGGCCATTCTAGCACTCTTTAACTATGCTTCTAAATCCTTGACTGTGTATTTAAAATACTGACTGTTTCTTCAGCAGTAACACAAATAAAAACTTTGAGGAATACCTGAATCCTTTTTCCTGAAACTTCACTCTGCTGGAGAAGATTTACTGCTGCAACAAAAAACTCCTTCCTTCAGCTTCTTTATCACCTTCAAAGAGCCTAGATCTGCTCTGATATCACTGCTGGGGATATTTCTGGTAAAATCTCAAAAACAAACAAACAAACTACACACAGAGACAATGCTCTGTTTTTCTCTAGGATCTTTTGCACAAGGAAGCTTGAAACATTTCTGAGAACAGAGTATTACACACCCATAAAAAGCTTTGTATTCATTAAAAATAAAATTCCTGATACAAAATTCATCCTTTTTTGCTCAGAGGGATTCACCAAAAAAAATTCAACAACAAAAGTTACTCTGTCTCCTCCTGAGATTTTACGCTGTGTGAAAATCTCATTTACATTTACTCCTGCAAGACAAACTTTTACATATACTGCTACAAAAATAAAAATCACATTATGCACTTTACATATTGCAAAAACTTCATCTTTGTTTTTTCTTTGCCTTCACCCTCGCACTGTTCTGCAAACTTCAGTTCATTTCATAAGTCCATTCTTACATTCACACTGTTGTGTGTGTTTTCACCTGCACACTGCTTCCCCTGTTTTTCTATATTCCCAAATACAATTGACCAAAAAAAAAAAAACATTACAATGTGTTTTACTTGTTCAGTAAAACAAAAACTTACACCTGTGAATTTAAAACAATATAATTAAAAACTATATGCTATGCCCATACCTATTTTAAATTCGCCATACTTCCGTAAACATTAAAATTAAAAACTTTTACCAATACTCTACGAACACATTTAAGTTGCCTTTATGTTTTCTTGGCGGTCAACACAAAATTTTTACGGCACGTCAAATTCATTTGCTGGCAGCTTGATTTCAATCAGCGGTGGATAACGATGAACTCAATCGGACGGTTCAAAACAATATTGAGAGACCCTTTGTTACCGAACTTTACGTCCCGATGGAAAGCTGTTTTGGTGAAAGCATAATTGGACGCGTGGCAAAATTTTATTGCATTGGGCACGTTTGTACGAAAACCACCTTCACAGCAAAAGCGGTCCGATTAGCTTTGATGGTTTTCGGGAGCTATTTTGGGCGAATTAAATGTTGCGCAGTTCAACTACCGCGTAGTTGAAATTACAATTTCAACAGCTCTGAGGGTTGCATGAGAGTCGTAAGGCACTCTTAGCAGACAATGTTGACCTATTTCCCATGGAAGAACAGCAAAACCCTCCATAATCAAATGCACTACAGCTAGCGAAACAGTGTTTGATACTGCTGGTGTTCGAAAATTTGATTTGATGAACATATTATTTGGTTTGATTCGATTCTTTAAGAGAATATGTCAATGTTTACACTCCAAGGCAATTGAATATGAAGTTGGCAGATACAGACAGTTTGAAAAACCTCCAAAGGCAAGCACAAAGACAAATACGTTTTGAACAAACTGAATATGTTTACGTTTACGTTTATGTTCCAAGACTGTTTGTAAAATCTGCAAATCCAAGCATGAGACGGACACCTAATATCACATCAATTAGATAAAGTAAAGACTCATGTACCAGAGTTACACTCTTCTTACTTGGAAAGGTTAAACAGAACCCCTTGCTCGATGTCGCGCCAGGCCGGATCGAACCCAACTGATAACCACAACCCAGAGAGATGGAACGAAGTAAGGCGCCACAGAATGTGAATGAGGTCGAAAGAAATAGGAAGGAAAACTCAAGTCATAACTAAAGTCAATAACAGAGATCACATAAATGAGGCACCGCGTTTAAGAAATGAAAAATGGACCAATTGGCTTTCGATTGTCATGCTGTGTTTCGCAATTTGTCCAACGGAAACCCTAATGGCGTGGTGAACAAATCATCGATTGGTTCCTTGTGCGGTGGATAGAATTCGAGAAAGATCCAGCAATGAATAACTTTAAGATGGGCACCACACCACTGAGCCAACTGGAGAACTAGGAAAAAATAACTATGAATTTGCGAAATAAATTTATAAACACCTGCAACATTTTATATTTAATTTCGTATAATAATAGTCTGATCCGGATTTAAACAGAAACACAATAAAACACAGAGATAACCATATACACAAAGATGCAGCGGAAATAATACTTCATTTCATTAATGAAAAATATTGAAATATGCTTACAACCAGAAATGGAAATAAACTAGCTAGGGCGATGGTAGCTATCTCTGAGAAGAGATGTGTGTGCTACATGCCTCTGAACTGACTTACAATGAGGCTCGAAGGCCTATTTATTGTTGAGAAACAATGAAAAACCCTTAACATTCCAAAACCTAACCCTAGGAGATGAAACGCCAAACTGTGGGCCCCGTTTGGGGGTAAGTTGGTACGTCAACTTCCCGGGGTCGTAACTTTAGCATATGATCTCCGTTTGACGCGTACAATAGCTCATTAGAAAGATCTATTCGAGAACTATCATTATTGGAATGCGAAATATCGGTCCATTGCATGGACCAATGTTGCCCCTAGATTCCCCAAAAAACGTCGTTTAGGGCCTCAAAACGGCTCCGGAAGTTCAGGACCCGAAAAACTACTAAAATAGTAAGTTGTGCTATAATTAAGGAAACTAAAAATGCTGAGAAAGACAATGGTGGGGGTCCAGGTGGACTTGGCAAGTGGCCACCAATATCCACCTGGATCATTCCTCCCCCCTTAGGAAGC
>APFE031344799.1:31741-135426 GCA_000404065.3 Pinus taeda | reverse complement strand
TGATGGAATTCCACTGTCCAAATGTGTTGATGGATTCTCTTATAGTGGGTTTTGAAGAAGTTGGTTTTACTGGGATAAAGATGCTTCTTGATGTCAGAAAAAGAGGTCTTGACGGTATATCATTTGGAGTTATGGCTCGAGCCAAGCCCAATGAGGAGGTGGAAAAAGAAATTTGGGCTGAGAAGAGCTTCAACGTAGCATATCCATGTTTTTTTTGGCTACTCAAGTTTTAAATTGGTGGTAATCATTATTGTTGAACATTAAGTGACATTATCATAATGGATAATTTTTGTATTAGTCATCATAGTCCTCGTACATGTCTTGATCAGGGAAATTCCATTTATATTATTATTATTTCTATGTGTTCAACTTGACCATTTCTATCTCATCTTGATTTTGAAACTGTAATTCATTAACAGACTTGGCTATTGCTTGTCTATCTTCATGTAGGTTCATAAATTACGTTGTATTCATGAACCAACCTCTCATCCTGAACGAATCCTGTTGATAACACATCTATCTGCAAACAATTTAACCATTCAATTCCCACGTAATTCGAATGAGGAATCGCGTGTAGCTTTCCATGGATTCAATTAATCAATGGGTGAATCTTTCTGCAGATAGATGAATCTTTTTAAAGTTAGTTATACCTCCACATATATATTTTATTCCGCTATTGCGCTCAGCATTTGATAGTCCATTTACATCAGTGGGGTACACTCATTTCATTGTCTGTTAATTCTGCGGGTTAGTACCGCTTTTCTTTTTCAGATTTTGGACACCGGAAGTGCGGCTGATCAAGCTATATACGAAGCTATATAACAAGTCCGTAAATTTTTAAGTGTATATCGCAAGATTGCAGGTGTCTGAATGTTTCAAATCACAATATGAGGTTGATCAGTATGGACAGATTTCTCGACAAGTTTACAATTTTCTATCTTAGGCAGGCAATTTTACGCCTAATTGTACTGTAATTTAAGGGATTTGCAATGGTGTTGCCTTCGCAGGTGCGCTTGTAGGCAGACCATATAATTAATAAAATGATTATTTTTTTTTGTGTTGGGGAGGAATAACCTTCCCCGTCATCCGATCCGGTTTTGGGTCAGGTGGCAATGTCTCTTCTTTATGGTGTGGAATATTTTTATGCTTGATTCATAAATTTTATGTCATATTAATATTACTTTACCATTTATCATATTAATTTACTGTCATAGATTAACACATGACATGAAAATAGTAACTAAATGTGATTAAAAGGAAAATGTCATTTTTTTTGTGTTACTTTCCATAGGATTGATGATAATCTTGTAATAGGAAAAGATTCTTTAGTCACGAGAATCGAAGCACTTCTTCAACTTTTGGTGGATATTGAACCACATCTTCGTGATTGATATAATCTAGAACATTAGTACTCCTTATCTTGCATTCAATGATCATTTGAAAGATGAATTAGTGGATGGATTGGATCTTCTAGTGACTCACATCACATTGCAATTCTTCTTTAATTAGCTATCCAATCTGGTATCTAAGGAAAGATATATTCTTCGCATTAAGCTTCAGCAATTAGATTCTTGACAATAGCATAATGTTAGTATAACTTAAACTCTGGTGCATTCATTAGTTCTTCATTGCTTCCTCATACAGATTCTTGGGTTTTCTGTTCACATCAATATCTTATTATATGATATGACATAATTAAGCTATACTTTTATGATTCAGTAATTCATTGGAAAAGTATGTAATTCTATAATCTTATACTGGCATGTTGGGTAACTACTCACCACTGGTTCACCTTGCAAACACAGTTTAAATAGCACTTGAAATTGAAGTTGCAATCATCACCAATTAAAGTGCTCTGAAAATAGTGGAACGTTTCCAATCCACAATGGATAAACTCTGATATCTTATTACCCTTAGTGATCATTTTTTCACCTGCATCTATGGTTCAGTCTGATTTAAAAAAAAACAGAAATAACATTCTGTGAATGTTGATCATATTATTCACTAATTATTTTTTCGATTACTGCCTTTAGCAATAGTAGTTGCTTGGCATTTCTCTGGCCCATTATTGCAAGACCACAACTCTCTCAATATGATCTCCTACTGAATTTAATTTTGAATTTAATTTTGCATGGCAATTGCCATACAAATTACATGTATCTGCTCATTTACTACTCATATCATTTGTCTATTGAACATCATCAAGCTACATGATGGTATATTTAGTCTCAGTGGAAAACCATACAGATTGGATTAAAGTTTAGATGTTGAGTATAATGATTGTCAGGACTCTACATTGGACCGAGAGGTCCGGTTTATTTGATGATCTCGTGCGAGCCCATACACACGAGGGAGAATAAGTAACATCATATGGGCTGGGGACAGACTCAATTAACACTACATATGCCAATGATTCCTTTGTCTTGTGTATAGCTCTTGATGGATAGCTCTTGAAGAGCTATGGGACAATCTTGAGAAGGCTTGGTGCCTGATGATTCCAGGCTTGGTGCCTGATGTTCCAGGCTTAGTGCTTGATGATTCCAGGCTTGGTGCCTAATGTTCCAGGCTTGGTGCCTGATGTTCCAGGCTAGGTGCATGTTATTGGATTGGGATGCCGAAGTCTGGAAGGGATGTAAAGGACTTCGATGCCTGCAGCTGTGCGCCTTAGTAGTTGTGGAGGGAGTAGGCCAGCCTGCGAGATGCCCGGGGTCATTGAGTACCAGACCGGATGCCTGCCTTGGGGCAGAAGAGGTCTGAGTCAGGCGCGAGCCCTGGGGCCAGCCTTGGACTAGGATACAGACTGGGTTAGGCTTGTGCCTGGTGCCGAAAGTGGAAAAAGGACAGAGATTCCTTGAGATTTCCGAGGTGTTGGGAACATTCGATGCCTGCTGGTTATACTAGTTCAGCAGAGGGTGTTGGCAACATGAAGAAATAAAAATAATAATTAATAATAAGGAAAAAAAAAAACTTAACTTCGGGATGAAGTTCCTTAAAGTGGGAGAGTATGTAACATCCTGCTTAATAATAAATAAATAATAATAAGAACTAATAAAAATTATACAAAAAAAAAATTAATTAATAAATAATAATAAGAATAATAATAAATAAACCACTAATAAAAATAAATAAATAATTTAATTAAAAATATAAGTAATAATAAAATAATGAATTTAATAAATAAATCATAAAAAATAATAAATAATAAAAATGATAAGTAAAAAAAATAATAATAAAAATAGTAATTACCAAAATAACAAATAATAATAAAAGTAAATAAAATAAGGAAATTATAAAAAAAATTAGCATGCTGACACATGGAGGGTGGGCATGTGGCATGCAGACACATGGAGGTGTGCATGTGGTTTCCCTTCCAATGTTTTTTCTATTTAATGAATGATGAGGAGGATGGAAGGGGCTTCGATCATTCTGAGGTTCCATCTTCATTCTCTTGGGAGAATGCTAAGACTTAAGAATAATGGCAATACTCGTTGATTGAGGGCTCGGGGGTGGCCAGTTGTTGCAGAATCCTGCACAATTGAGCCTTCGGTTGGGAGGAGAGTCGTCCCCAAATCTTGTGGTCACTTCGCAGCCAGAAAATACATGTATAATTTCATTGAAAGAATTGTTTTCCTTTTGACATTAGCTTTAGTTTTACTTGTGCTGTTACAGATAGTGGTTGTAGAGTTGTTCCATAGAGAGATTAACATTACACTATGATCCTCAACCTATCCCTATTAAGAGTCCATAAATCATAAACATAATTTAACATATATGACAAACTAAGGGTAATAATGTCATATATACACTAAATTCAAACACATCATTTGAAGATTATTTAAAAAATAAAGGCAATTTCAAGACATAAACACATAAAGTCTAAAGGCGATTAAAAGTGCAGGAGGTGTACTTGTAATAGGAAAATATGGTCCACTATTAGCAGAGAAAGAAACACTGCCTCTGACACTCTGATTGGTATTAGAGCCTGGATCTACGAGTGGAGCACACAATCTAGTTGGGCTATTTGATGTATCACGAGCTTGATCACGTATAAGATATCTCCCCACACTCTGATGACCTGTGGTTGGGGGTTTATGGGAGATGACTTTTCATATTACATTACAAAATAAAAAATATATTAAATATAATTTCTATATGAAATAATCCAAGAAAAAAAATGTTTACTTAGAAAAAAAGTTGACAAGAAAGACAATTCTAAACTCAAGTAGAATAATCTAGCTTGATGTCCTTAACTTTAGAGTCCCTTTTTTGATAATTTATCAACCAACATATTGAGTTCTATGTAAGCAAAATCGAAAGACGTGATCAAAACTAACTTCACACTTTTTCCCATTTCTAAATAATGCATTTTATTCATAGAATACAAATATGTAAAAATATGTAAAAATATGAAATAAATGTATTTGAAGAAGCAATAAAATTTCATGCCAACCAAATACTCCATAAGACTATAAGTTCTTATAATGTTGACTTTGACACATGACATGAACTAGGTGCAAGCACACGAAGACAATATTTATGGTACAACATACTACAAAATGAAACAATATGATACAAATTAGAAAAGAGTCAACATGTTTTTATTCACTCTAATTGTACTAGTCATCATAGATTAAATTCTTGTATTAATAATGCATTGTTGAAACATATATATATGATATGTTATGTTATATAGTTATATATATATTTATATGATATTTAGTTATAGTTATTTATATTATAGTTATCTAATTATGTTATGTATAATAGTTAAATATGTTAATGTATTTTATTTATATTTATATAACTTTATGTTTGTATATTAGTTAGTCAAAATTTGTTTAAATAATTATTTTTTAAAAAATTACTATATTTTTGTTTTTAAAAAATAGTTATTTAATTTAATTAAATAACAAAATTTTCTTTTTTTACTTTTAATTTGTTATATTATATTTAAAATAATGTTTTAAAATAATACTTATTATTATTAAAAGTATTAAAATATAAATTATTTAAACTTAAAATAAATAAATAAATAAAATTTTCTTTTTGATTAAATAGAGGTTCACTCCGAACAACCATATGTATTGTTTATCTTATTCTTTATAATTAATTATTAATTATGTTGGTTTTTATGTTTTGGAGTTTTTTGGGACATTTTTAGTTAAATTGTTTGAAATTTAAAAGCATATTAAATAATCAAAATCAATCTTTTGAAAATATCCACTAAATTTTTAAAAAAACTTTCAACATAAAATAATTAGAAAATAAAGTTTGTCCATTACCAAAAAAGAACCATAATAAACGCTACCATGGATTCTTGAAACTTATAAAAAAAATAAAAAAAAATAAACATAAAATATAGTTTTTTTTGGGTGATTTTCAAGGGTTTTTTTGGTAGTTTTTTTTGTGGCTTTTTAGGTTGTTTTTTGTGCATTTCAAGGCTTTTATTTCTATCTTTGGTGGTTTTTTTTGTGTTTCTTTTATGTTGTTTTTGTGTGGTTTTTGTATGGTGGGTTTTCATTTCATTTTTGTTTTTTTCCAGGAAAAAATCATTCAAATAGATAAAAAAAAAATGATAGAAACCTACCTTGGCCTCCAAACAGTGTTTGACATTCATCTTCTAGGACGTTGATCGGTTAGTTGTGCAGCTAGATTGAGCTCCTCCATCTCGATCAAGCTCCAAAACTCTCGGTCAAACTCCTTTGCCTTTGTTTTGCCAAAATATATAACCCAACTCCATACATAGACCTTTAACACATTATTTATATATAACATTTCAAAAAAATTATTAAAAAAAATGTTCATTTCTCCCGCTATAAATAAATATCTCTGTTTTATTTGATAACATAAATTTTTCCATTTTATATAAATAATAATTATTATTATTTTATTTAATTTTAAATAAAATTGAAATTATATTAGTTTATTATTTTTAATATCATTATATATAAAAAAAAACAAAAAAGTGAAATTATATATATAAAAGAAATTAAATTTATAAAGTGAGATGGTAATAAATATAAATTTACATGAAAATTAATCAATATATATATCTATATCTATATATAAAAGGAGCGAAAGATTATTAGTTTATTATTCTTTTTATTATTCAATTGGGTCTTTATATATAATATTAAAAAATCATATTTATGTAAGATTATTTTTATTTCAATTTATATAAAATAAGACTATTTTAATATTTATTTTTAATTAAATTTGATATTATGTTAATTAATATTTTAATATCAAATTATATATATATATATTATTATATATATATATTATATCAAAATATATATATATATATTATTATATATAATTATATAATGATAGAAAAAAAGGAAATGAAAATAATTTTAATATCAATGATAAATAAACATTTTATATATATTTTATAAAAGTAAGTTATAAAGTAATTGAATTTAAGTGTTATTTAATAGAGAGAGATGTGTAACTATTAAATTTTTAAGTTGACTTGTTATATGGTATTTAAAAATGAAATCGATATGACCTATAAATAAAATATTTCAATATGTTGTGGAAAGTAATGTGATTTTTATCATTGGGTAAACTTCAACCTCAAAGTCATGGGGCACCTTAAAATAGTGGTGGAATGGGTAGTTGCACCCAAGAAAACTATATTAAAAATAGTTTTGTGATCATGCACATGTAAGTGGATCAAAACCCACTCCATCTCCTTTTTCAAATATTACCTCTTAGAAATAAATATTTCAATGACCATGATGAGTAAAATATTTCAATACATATATATATATATATATATATATATATATATATATATTGTTTGAGAGGCTCTACAAGGGTTAGATTCTAAAATAATAATAATAAAACATATTGGAGACTGTTAGGAGTCATGGGTGGGAAATTTTCTCATCAACATATGACGCTAAGTATCATAGCCCATCATTAGAAGATCCACAACAGAATCTTAATTTATTTAGTTGACAAAATATGCATATGAATAGTAATTAATCCAATAATGCTAAAGTTATACCTTAGAATTTTGTGATCCATATTGATATTGAAATTTCCCTTTGGAATAATCACATCATTGACCAAATCTCAATGATATGATTATTTCGAAAGACAATCTCATTATTAATGCTAAAGTTGTTATAACAATGATTGAATAATAAGAAGAGAGGTTAATAAATTAAGATTAAATAGAGATTAATCTCTCTACCTATTATTCAATAACCAACCTAACAACTTTAGCATTATCAAATTAATTATTATTTATCTACATATTTGATCCACTAAATAAATTAAGATTCTTCTGTGGATGTCTTGATGATGGGTTGTGATACTTAGCTCGAAACTTTGATGAGAAAATTTCCCACATAAGACTCCAAACACTCTCCAATGCAAACCTACAAGAACACAAGAACATTGATAAAACATATTGTCCACTCAATTGAAAAAATTAATAAAAGTAATAAATTGATTCAATTCATTATAACTTGGAGTTAATGGAAAGTTGTTCTAGATCTATGTGAATTATCTGGTGTTGTTCTAGAATGCATTGCTTTCCAATATGTGTGAGTTGTAGTTGATTCAAAATTCTTGTCATCCAAGTTGTTGTGTTTATCAAGTTTATTGATCCCATCACTATATAATGGGGCACATTGTTAGATATTTAGTGCGAGCAGGCCTAGGCCTAAATTAATATAAGTTTCACTTTTATCAATTCTTCGTGATCCTTATTAGCTTAAGTTGGTATGAAAGGATGAAAGCAAAGAACTACTAAGAAGGTCATCACACCAAATTCATCCGCCAACAAGGTAGAACGACTATGCCTTGATAACTAAAGTGAAGAATTTCATTAAACCTCTGAACTTTAAAGAAGCTAATGAACATGCAAAATAGAGAAATGCAATGAAGGAAGAATATGATTCCACGATGAAGAATGACACATTGGAATTGACAAAATTTCCTAAGGATAAAGTTCCCATAGGTTCAAAATGGTTGTTCAAAATAAAATTTAACGTTGATGGAACTATTGATAAATATAAAGCTAGACTGATAGAAAAGGCAATTCACAAAAGGAAGGAATAATTTATGAAGAAGTTTTTACACCAGTAGCTAAAATGAACACCATAAGAGTGATGATTACATTGGCAACTAAGAATATTTGGAAGCTAAATTAGTTAGATGTCAAGTGATCAACATTTTTGAATAGATAACTAAAGGAAGACATCTATCTTATTCAGCCAGAAGGTTTTGTAAAACAGGGATAATAACATCTTGTTTGTAGGTTAAAGAAAGCAATATATGGGCTAAAACATGTACCCAGGTCTTCGTATGTGAAGATTGATAAATTATTCTCCTAATAGGGATTTACCAAAACTGAAGGAGATCCAAATATTTGCATCAAGAGGGATGAAAAGGGTCGTATTGTGTTGATTTTTGTATATTTTGATGATTTGATCATAACAAGGAGTGCTACAACATTAATTAAAAAGATTAAAAATTTGTCAGTCACAGGAATTTCAAAAAAAAGGATTTTGGAGAATTGCATTATTCTTTAGGCCTAGAAGTTTGGATAGAAAGTGGTAGAACTTTGGTTAGAAAAAGTAAATACACACATTAATTAATTAGGAGATTCAACATGAATGGACGTAAAGCAATATTTACACCAATGGAACATAATGTTCATCTCAACAATGATGATGAAATAAAAGAAGTAAATGGCACATTGTATAGACAGTTGGTGAGAATTTTGAATTACTTGACTACAACCAGGCTAGATATTGCATATGCAATCAACATAGTTAGTTCATGGCTAAGCCATATGAAAACCAATAGAAAAAAACCAAGAGAGTCCTTCAATATTTGAAGGAGACTGAAAATTTTGATATTGAGTATACTAATCTTTTGAATGTTGAGTTGATAGGAATTTTAGATTTTGTTTGGGTAGGAGATCCAAATGACATAACGTTTCATTTGTTTAAGGGATTTGAATGTTGAGTTGATAGGAATTTTAGATTTTGTTTGGGTAGGAGATCCAAATGACATAACGTTTCATTTGTTTAAGGGATTTTTAGATGTTGAATCGATTTATATTTAAAAAATAAATTTCGAAGAAGAAAAAATATGCAATTTAACTAGAAAATCATTTTGGGGATATTTAGCTAAAAAGTTTAAAAACCACTCAAAAATATTAAATGTTTGGAATTGATTTTTTTCACTTTCATCTATACAAATGTATTTTACATCGATTATAAATTCGATTACTAGAACACTCATTTAAAATTAATTAATATCTCAGGATTCTTAATAACTTTTTAAGAATATATATAGAAAATAGAAATATATGATGTTATGTTAAACACATTTTTTTTAAATGTTATTTTATGTTTTGGTGTGGTGTTTAATATTGGTGCATGTATTTTTTTATATCTTTTATTATATGAAATTAAAAAAATATATATATCAAAAAGGTGTTTTATAAATCAATATTAGTATGGGGAAATATATTTTTATAACATTATATTTTAAAATGATGAAAGAATAGTTTTATTAATAATTTAAAAAATATTAATAAAAAAAATCAATATTAATTTTAAATA
Source organism: Pinus taeda (assembly GCA_000404065.3). NCBI lineage: Eukaryota > Viridiplantae > Streptophyta > Pinopsida > Pinales > Pinaceae > Pinus > Pinus taeda. The sequence continues at coordinate 125,836 of APFE031344799.1, read as the reverse complement.
TATATTTTAATTTAAAATATAAAATAAGATATTTTATGTTTATTTTAATTTTAAATAATTTAATATAAAATATTAATAGTGAAATTTATTATTTCATTTATAATTGTTTTTTTTATATACGGGAAAATGTATAATTTCTCTTATATAATTTATATGTATATGCTGTTCTATTCAACAAACCTTATTTATTGATTTAATACTGAATGTTCCATTAATAAATGGAGACTATTTAATAAAAACCTTCTGAGAAAAAATTAGCATTTAGGCGCTTTTTTTAGAATTCTTAGAAATAAATCAAGATATCAAGTCAAAGCCCTCTAAGACTAGCAATTCTCGCTTTTTCGCATACCTCTAGACCAAGTGCGTTGAAGGGTTAATTAACAAACAAAATCTGTGAATTGCGATAGAATGAATCATCGTATTTAACCTAGACATCATTAGACTTTTCATTCAAAACTAAGACTTAAGGCATTTCCTATAAAATAAAGAGCTTATCGCAATCGCATATCGGCGTTCACAATGGACGCAACTCACAAAGCATGTTCTAATGTGCGAGATGCAATATTGCGATAGAACGAGTCAACCTTATCACATCACGTCAATTTACTTAAAAGCCCAATCTTATGAACTGCGAGAGCTTGCGAAGTGTGATAAATCCTAGACCTGATAAAAGAAAATGTTATAAATTATAAGTTAAGTCTGGCACGTAGTGAAAAAAACTTTATGAAATAATTACTCATTTGGGCAAACTACGCTCTAAATGATGAAGAATATGCCACTTATCTCGCATCTCGCATCCCGCAAAATATTAAAAAAACTCTAGGAAAGCACACAACCGAAATTGCAATAGTGCGATTTGTGAAATTGTGATAATCTTATTACAATCGAAAAAATCAGCGTTCTCGCAAACTAAACCTGCCACCTTAAAGTTTGTCCTTCCCATTTGCGATATAGTAATTTAATGATTAATAAAGGAATTGATAAGAGACCTTAGTGGCTATTTAATAAATTTAATGGAATTTATGTTAAAAAGAAGCTCGACGTGATACGATATCTTGTCATCTGCATTTTGATTAAGAACTCCTTTCTTGTCACCTTTTTGAGGTTAAATGTATCAATATGTCTCACTATCATTATCGCTAGTGTTTATCCGATAACTTCCATTTTTCTCCATTTTAGGAAAACTCTGTAGAGAACATCGTTAGAAACAATGGTGAAGAAGGGAAAGGCGACTACATCTGAGAAATCAGAAATGGTGTCGCTTTTCTCTGATACCACATGCAATAAGGACGAAGAAACTTTGACATGGGAGGCCATGCATAACTTGTTAAAAGAGGAGAAGCTGAGACCACTGGCAACAAAGTCCACAACAGATGCTCAAGAGTCATCTGACGCATCCTATTTCGAAACATCATGTTCATTCCTGCACCAAATAGTTGTGAGACCAAATATAATACCATATACAACTATGGTCAAATGGGTAATTGACGACGTAGACATCACAGGAAGAACCTTCAAGAATCAAAAGCAAGAGGTCATGGGGCCTTTCTCAGCAAACATCCTACAATTAATGTACCATTTACCAGAGCAGCAAAATCTCTACAACAAACAGTTCCTTGAGAAATTCGCCAAATAAAATGAGGACTTGTTAGACGTCATGCAGACCTAGAAATCAAACGAAGGCAAGATCAAACAGGATAAAATTGGTATGTACTAAACAACATCCATTTACCCCCCTCATAGTTTCGCAACAACAATGATATGTAGGTTATTCAGTAGACTAGATAGCACCAAGTTTTCCATAGAATGGTTCCCTTTAATAGATGCACCAGTGAATGCAACAATTATGAACTGGGCTCAAATTTTATTAGACAAATTGGCAAAGGCCATTATAGAATATAGAAGGTTCAAATAAGTTCTTCTTTAAGTATTTTTCTCCCTTTCTTCATGAGTGCTTTTGTTATGGATGCAATCTATTTTTGTTCTCAATTTCCTAATATGGGATGGAAGTGGACTATACAAAACCCGCTTCACGTCCATATATACCATAAACTTTTGTGGGAATCTCAATTCCACCGCCATATTTATAAAACTTGTCAAGGGGTTATTCTACCCATTCATAGAGCAGTGTACAATAGAACCACCCCTAGATTTTCTAAAGAGGCTAAAGTAGATATCTTGCTAGTAGCCAGATGGTTTGGGGAAGAGACATTCACCTACATCAGAGTTTTTTGGAGCATTTCTTCACTACATTTCCTCCCATATTATGTCCTCGACAAGCTAATGGCCAAATAAATAGCCTACCAAACAGCAGGGGAAGGCAGATTAAGCAGACGACTAATAGACCAGAAGAAGGCCATTTGGCCTACATTCCCATTACAATGTGCTGCTTTTACACTACATGATTATGGACATGCATTAAAAGAAGCAGAGATTATTATGTCTTTGAAATTAGCTACAGTTCTGGGAAGGCAATATGACCCAAATGGAATTGTTAAGGAATTTACTACTATGGTAAAGGTAAAAAAATTCACCTACGAAGAAGATGCCCTTGATGACCTGTTCTTATAGGCAGAAACGTTTTCATAAGTTTTTCATATGGCATCACTACTTTTGACTCCAGAAGATGTTAAGGCTTTCCATGTGTACATGAAAAAGAGGTTATTAAAGGTCCCACTGGACCTACTACATATTGAACTAATAAGGGAGTCAACTCCCAGTGTAAGATTGGAGGGAAGCTTCGAAGAAAACTCTGAAGAATAAACACAAGAGAGGTTGAATCATGAGTCAAAGCACTCAGAGAAATAGTCTCAAAATGGGGGAGGAAATACAAATAAAGAGTTTGAAAAAGACACAACTGAAAGTACAGAGGAGATGGCCAAGTAGGTGTTAGCAAAGAAATAAGCAGAAGTTGCTTCTAATTCAACTCAATTAGGTAAAGCTCCAATCATTGACCTATAACAAGAATGGGAGCAATTCAATAAAAAGCTCCACACAGACACAAACCCTGAGAAAACATCTGAAATGCAAACTCCCAAGAAAACCCAGCATAAGGAAAATCCAGAAACAACAGGGGAAGGAGCTACAAACACTCAAGACATTGAGATCATTCATGTTATTCCTACTTTAGAATTTGTCTTAAGAATTGAGGAAATAGCTCTATTAGATGTATTCTACAGTCCTACCCACAAGGCTATAGTAAAAAGACAAAGGAATAAAAGGAAACTGGACACCATGGTTATTACAACTCCAGAAAATAACCAATGGATATCGTATGGAAGGACTCGCCTATCGAACCATTTGAGAATCTCACAAAGCTGTCGCAGTTCATAGGAGCATATGCCACAACAACCATCAAAAAGGCAACAAAGGTCCAAATGTTATTGAAGGAAAAAGAACAGAAAATTTTACTGCTAGAACAACAATTAGCCCAAGAAAAATCTAATTATCATGCAGAATTACAAGTAGCCAAGCTCCAAAAATAATTTGAATAGATGAGGATACAACACCAAGCTAGCTTAGCAAAAAAGGATTCACAAATAAAAGCCATGATAAATAAATTTAAATATAATTCACAAATCAACGAATTCATCAAAGAATCACTTAGCCTCAATTTCTTACTAATGTAGCAAAACGAAGTATTTTGCCAAAAAATCTCACAAATAAATCCTTATTGCGAGACTAGTGATAAATTAACAAACCAAGTTATCGATATGAGGTTTGAGTATGATCAAATCCACAAAAGGGTTTCTAAATTTATCACCTGGCAAGAATCAGAGGATGGGAGAAAGGTTGACCTACCAAAGCTAGAAGAGTCTCATAAAGATATTATGTTCACGGATTGGGATTCTTCGTTGAAACAGGAAGAAAGAGAAACAACAATAGTGGCAAACAACATAATTGAAGCCATTAATGAAAATCTTCATGATGTCAATATTTTCAAGGAGTGTGTACCAGGGTTCCTTTCGAATGTCAAATAACTAGAGCAGCAGTGGAAACAAGCAGTGCAGGAAAAGGAGGATGCAATCAAACAGTTAAAGAAGATGAATTGGGAAGCATACTGTAGTTTCCAGTAAAACCACACAGCCAGCGGATGACTCTAAGATGTTTAAAAACTACTACACAAAATATGGTGCTAGCTCTGATGGATTCCATATTTGTTGGGAAGTTAAAATCTGCAATTGGCCAACCACCTCAACTCAAGCCAATGACTGATATTTGTGACCTTTGAGATCAAGTTCAGAGGAGTTGGTCATTAATTTATTTTTATTTTTGCATATTTTGAGGAAGGTTATTTGAAACCTCCTCGGCTATTTTGGTAATAATCTATTTTAAGACATATAGTTTAGTATTTGAACCCTTCTCATGCATTTAGAGAGGGGTATAGAAATTTTTATCAAAAACACTTTTCAAAACATTACACTTCTATACTTTTGAGGAGGTTTTGATGAAATGAATGGAACAGGATCTATTTTTCTTGACATATCTAGCATGTTCTACTGAGATTCACTTTTTTACTCTTAGAATGTGTTGGATTGAATGAGATTGGGTCAATATTGTTGAAGCACATGAGGAAGACTTATCATATATGGTACTTTTATCATATGATTATGATTTATTGATGTATTAAGCAATAATTCTTATTATAAATGCTTTGTGTATGAAAGCCAGAATTATAGTTTCACATTATTTCACTTTTGTATGATTTTAGCTCTGATTCCATTTTGAATACATGTTTGAATTTTATATGTGATATATTTTTCTTAATCGTTTTGTCTAAGTATTTATCCAAATGATTATTGTTAAACGATTTAACTTATTTTGGCAGTTGAATGATATTTATTACCAATTGTTGTAAGACATTATTGTAGATCGCATATCGTATTATATTCTTGGGTATATTATAATTAGATAATGTTAGATTAATGAGATATGCATGTGTTTAGTAGTTAGATTAGATTACACTTAGCTTAGTCATTTCCCGTTACATTTTGTATCATCCCACCAACATTATGAAATCTCTCTAGGAAACTAATCCCATTATCTCCAGTCGGAGCCACTATACCAAATGGAAAAGGAGTTTCTTTCAATGTCTAGACCGAGTAGTTTTCCCCCATGTTGTCGCAACGATTTTCGAGGCTTCAACTTTTTTCGCGCTAGAAGGATGGCCTAACTATGAATGGAAAGCAAATATAAATCAATAAGCCATTCTAAGAGTAAAACTCCCCCACCATCACTCCAACTTCTCGGTCGCATTCTAAATCCCCAAATCCTAGGTGAGAAGTTGTAAAGAAATCCTTAGAATCCACTACTGTGATCCAAATAAATCATATCAATCTTCTTCTATAGAAACTCTTGAAGTTCAGTGTTTAATCCATAAACTACAGGGGTTTCTTTATCTCAAGAAGAATCTGAGTTATCCCAAGCTAGTGTTTCTTCTCAATTTCCTTCCTCTCAAAGGTTAGCTAGATCACAGAGAGAGAAATTTGGGATCCCCCCATTTGAATTCCCTCGACCAAACCGAAGGAAAACCAAGAAAACACACTCTGAATCTCATAGTGAGGTTCTCTCATCATCACGTGAAACACCCTCATTCATTCCATACAATTCATCACAAAATCAATCATCCACCTCACAATTCCAAATCGTCATTTACATTGGTACTAGAGCACAAGCCTCCTCTACCCAGTCATCCTCAACTACTGGAACATATTCCTTTACAAAGGTACCCACGATGGCTCAAAGACCATAGAAAAATCTAGGAGCTGTTTTAATGGCTGGACCATTGCACCCACTACTTGTGCATCCAATGAAATGGTTGCCAAAATTTAACCTTGATGATGGTCTGCCTGCTGAGGAACACATAAACAACTTTATGTTGTCCATAAATTTGAATGCGGTGGTAGATGAAGATGCAGTTATAAGGTTATTCCCTTATGCCTTACAAGGATCAGCAGGGTCATGGTATTTCTCATTACCATCTGGTTCCATTAATAGTTGGGATGCCTTTCAAGAGCAGTTCCTAACCAAGTTTGGAGATGACCGATCAAGAGCTACTCTTCTCAATGATCTCTCCAACTTGAAATTTGAACCTAGATAATCAATTAAGGACTTCAATTCACATTTTAATAAGTTATTGAATAAGATCCCAAAGACATCCATGCATAGTGATGAAGTCCAAAATGAATGGTACATTTCTTCTCTTCCCTCAAATGCAACTATTTTTTTTCGATAGGGCTGCCAAACTAACTTTGGAAAAACACATGAAAGAAGCCATAGCTATAGAAAAACGCATTTTAGCTTTAGATAAAAAAATGCATTAGAAGAATGAAAATCCAAGAAGGTAACTTTTAGGGGCGAATCCAAGATAAAAGCACCTAAAGATCCTTTTGATCTTGAAGGACTACAAAAGGTCCTTAAAACTATGTCCAATGAACTGGTGAACATCAGAAAACAAGTAGTTGAGACTTCTTCAAGGAAAGGTTACAAACCTTACAAAATAAATCCTTCCTCTAATCCTAAGCCTCCAAGTACAATATCAAATGTTGAATCAGATGTGGAGGAAGAGAAAATCTCAATAGCTGAAGAACAAACTGATCACGAAGATGTAGTTGGTTACAAGGAATGTGGGATTTTATCCTTCCTAATGAAGAAGCACAAGAAGAATTACTTGTTGCAACCAGAAGTAGAAGCACTGTAGATTTGCCACAAACAAATCCAAAATAGAAAGAATCAACTCCAGCTCTCAAAGATAAAGCAATAGGTAATAAATCTTCCCCCATATCCACTCAAACCACTCCTCCTCAATTAAATTATTCACCTTCAGCTAAAACCTTGCTAGTCTTTGATGAAATGGAATATAACATTGTTGAAGATATAAAAAGACTAGGGTAAATATTACATTTCATGAGATTAGCAAGTTAAAACATCAACATAAGATATTTCTCAAAGAATTCAAAGCATTCCCTACTTCTCCTCTTCTCGTTGTTGTAATCTCACAAGCTCCTTAAGAAATGTGAAGGCCTCCTACTACTTCGTTATATAAAATGAGTTAAACTAATATAGCTCTAATAGGAGGAAGATCCAAATCCCGTACACCTCCATTTCTTTTGACTTTCAAGGTTTTTCACAAAAATATGCACATTTGTATAGATGATTCTACAGCTTCATCCAACATTCTACCAAGAACTGTTTGTGTGAAATTGAATGTGGAGCCCCAAAAATCTATTGTTCGTATCGTGCAGTTAGATCGATCTCAAGTCAAAGTTATAGGGGAACTCAATCAAGTCACTATTCGACTCTCATCAAACCCGAAAGTATGTCAAGTCATTGAAATTCTTGTGGCTAGTATCCCAGAATTCTATGGCTTAATCCTTAGCAGTGACCGGTCAGAAAAGATTCATGGCTATTTTGCAACCGACTGGTCCCACATGTGGCTTCCTTATAACAGTAAGATGAATCAAATAAGGGTTGACCATGAGAAACATCAAAATTATATCGTCATAGAGCTGGAGGGAGAAAATGAGCCCATCGCATACAACAACAATATCATTGGAAATTGCTCAGTTGAATCATTTCTAGGCAATTTTAATGCAAATACATTATCCTTCTTGGAAAATTCTATTATATCACAAGTCAAAAATTATTCTCAAACAGATTCTTCTAAGTCTATAAAATTTGTAGATAAACCTATAGCTAAGTCTTTATTTTGGAAATTCTATTTTGATGGATCTCAATCTAACAATGGAGTTGGAGCAAGATGCATATTAGTTAGCCCAGAAGGGGAAAAAAACTATGTTAGCATGCAGACTTGATTTTGAATGCACAAATAACACTATCGAATATGAAGCATTAGTTCAAGGATTGTATAAGGCCATCGGTCTTGATATCAAATATCTTCAAGTGTTTGGATATTTGAAAATTGTAATTAAACAGGTAAGGAATATTGTACACTACCTCTCTGGACATTTGAAACATTATCAATCATTAGCCCAGGACCTCACCTCTCATTTTACAACATTCAACATTTCCCCTATCCCAAGACTCCAAAATTCAAGTGCCAATCTTTTGGTTAATTTGGCATCCAATCTCATTCCACTAGGAGATTATAGCCCTGAACTATTTTCTATTAAATTAATTTTTAGGCTTTCTATTCTCGACAATATCACCAATTGGCAAGTCTTTAATAATGATCCAGATATCATAAATTTTCTAACATCTGAAGGCACTTATGATGACCAGATAATAAATGAAGATCAACATGACAGCCAACTTAAGCAAGAAATAACTGCAAATTCCATACCTAAATCTGTGGTTAAGTTGGAAGACTTATATGATCTTAAGGATAGGTTCAAGAAACTCACTAAATCAAAACTTCAAACTTTAAATGTGAGTTTTGAATTAGTCAATCTTGGAATTGACCTCAAACCTCAAAATATCATTCTGGGACTTGGTCTTACACCTGATGAAATATTAGCCTCTGTTCATTTGTTAAAGAAATACAAAAATGTCTTTGCTTGGAACTATGAATATCTTAAGACATATGATACTTCCATCATTCAACATACCATTCCCATGATTTCTAATGAAAACATTGTACAACAGAAGTTGAGAAAGATTCATCCGAATTTAGAAAATCACATCAAATTTGAATTGAATAAGCTTCTCAAAGCCAAAATATTTTTTCATGTTAGGCATTCAAGGTGGGTTTCTAACCTTGTTCCAGTTAGGAAAAAGAATGGTGATATTCGAATATGCATAGAGTTTTGCAATCTCAATAAAGCTTGTCAGAAGGACAACTTTCCATTACCTCCTATAGAATAGATACTGGAATTAGTTGCAGGCTCAGAACTGATGTCTTTTCTGGATGGATTTTCAGGTTATAATCAGATTCTCATACATCCATATGATCAGCTAAAGACCAAGCTTCGAACTAAATGGGGCACCTATTCCTACCAAAAGATGCCATTTGGGTTAATCAATGCTAGTGCAACATTTCAGATATCCATGGACATAGCTTTCAAAGGTTTGGTGTAAATCAGTGGTAATTTATTTAGATTGCATAACTATATGTTCAAAAAATCACAGTAATCATTTAAAAGATTTAAAACAAATCTTTGAGCATTGTCAGACGTATGGAATTTTCTCTTAATCCTAAGAAATATTTCTTTGCTTTGAGTGAAGGAAATCTCCTTGGATTTATCATATCCAAAGAAGTAATTATTATTGATCCTAATAGGATAAGAGAAATTTTTGAAATCTCTTTATTTTATAGTAAAAAATCCATGCAATCTTTCCTAGGTCAGATAAATTTTGTCAAAAGATTTGTCCCTGACTTTTCATGAATTGTTTTACCCCTCCAATCTATGATTAAGAAAAATTATGCTTTTAAATGGGGACATACTATGCATGAAGCTTTTAATCTAATTAAACAAGCAATCATAAATTTTCCCTCTTTAGCAACTCTAAATTTTTCTAATCATTTCATTTTATATACCTTTTCTTTCGAGACATCATATGTAGCTATATTGACACAGATTAATGATGACAAAATCAAAGCACCAATTTCTTTTTTTAGCTCCAATTTGTAGGGGCTGAATTAAACTATTTAGACATTGAAAAACAAGCTTTCACTATTTTCAAATCAATAAATCATTTCAGACCCTTTCTTCTCAAGACTCACACTAAGGTAGTAGTCCCATTCTCAGCAGTGAGAAATTTACTAATGCAAAGAGAAGTAGGTGAGAAAATAGAAAATTGGGTAAAAACACTGCAAAAATATGACTTTGAGATGAAACCAATGAAAATTGTTAAAGGTCATTTTTTTTGCAAAACGTTAGTAGGAGCATCCAACTTACGATCACTACAAGATTGAGGCGATGATATAAAAATATGTGAGGTAAGCCTCAATGATACTGAATCTAAATATGTTGATATAATATTGTACTTGAAAAATGGATATGCCCCTATGCAACTAAGTTACAAAAGAAAAAGGGTTTTGAGGATAAAATTTAAGCAATTTGAAATCATAAATGATCTGTTGTTTAGGAAAAATTATGATTATGTTTTTCTTAGATGCCTTGAAAAATGTGAGGCAGAAAAGGTTTTGTAGGAACTCCATGATCGATTAGCTGGTGGACATTTTGGAGGAGGCACAACAGCACATAAAATCCTACATGCTAGCTATTATTGGCCAACCCTATTCAAAGATGCACGTGAAAATGTAAGGAAATGTAAAAATTTTCAAACAACTGCTGGAAGATAGAGGAAACCCACATTTGAGCAGCCATTTGAACAATGGGGACTAGACATAATAGGTGAGATCGTTCCTCACTCCTCAAAGAAGAAAAGATATATCCTTATATCAACTGATTACTTCAAAAAATGGGTGGAAGAAATTCCACTTAAGGTAGCTAATTCTGAAAACATCATTGAATTCATTGACCAATTTATTATTACCAGATTTGGCCTACCAACTGCCCTCATGTTTGACAATTCATCTTATTTCACAGGCAATGCTATGACAAAATTTGCTCTTAAAAGAGGTTTTAAACTTAAATATTTTTCTAAACATTATCCTCAGGGAAATGGTTTGACTGAATCTACAAACAAAAATCTCGTAAGAATCATTAAACGAACCATTAATCAAATTCATAAAAACTAGCACAAATCTTTAACATTTGTTCTATGGGCATATTGAATAACACAGAAGGCCTCAATAGGCACTCCTCCTTTTAAATTGGTCTATGGGAAAGAGGTTGTTCTCCCTACAATGTAGTTATTCCCTCTCTAGGCCTAGTTCAATTTATTGAAGAAACTCCTTCCTCTTCTATGCAATTAAGGCAATTGCAAATCCTCAAGCTTGAAGAAGAAAGAGATAAAGCCAAAATCACACATGCACATCATCAACAATTATTTAAATCTTCATTTGATGCAAATTTTGTAAGTCCTAAAATTTCAGCTCAGAGACCTTGTATTGAAGTTGGATAAAGCACACGAGGAAAATGGTAAGAATACCAAATTCCAATGAAAGCTACTTGGCCCATTTCAGACTGCGGAGCAAATGGGCCCATCCACCTTTTTACTGCAAGATTTATCAGGCAAGAGAGATTCTCTACCAGTTAATGGACAGATTTTGAAGAAATATTTTTCATAGAATATAACCTCTTCTATCCCTTGTACACTATTGCCTTTACTTTTTCTAGGAAAATAAAAGTTAAATAGAATTTACTTTTTGACTTTACAATAATAATTGCTTTTATATTTTGACTTTTCACTTATATAAGTAGAGATTGTTGAGAAGATAATTTTCACATTTGAAACATAAGCTGAGTTCTATTACTGTGAAACCTGCCTGTTTTCCACCAACATTACTTGTCCTTTGCAAAGCCTCAACTTTATAAAGAAACCTTTGTTCTGTCATCAATCAAGAAAAGTATCTATAACAAAGCAAAGACTCTATGCAGAAAAGCATCCTTAACTCTATATTTGTCATCCAGAAACTCTTAAGGAGTCAATGATTCTCCCCATCTAGTAAACTTTTCTCTTTTTAGAGTGTAATTCTAAAATATACTTAAACTTAAAGGATAAGAGGTCTCATCAAGAGCCAACTTACCATGCTCATAGGGAAGTAATAAACTGGCATTACCAATATTGCATATCAAATTAGGGTATGGCTTGAGATTATTTTAATCAACAGACAATGGGTCCCATCATGAGCCATCTTGTTTAGATGAGTTACAACCAGTGAATGGCATTGTCAATTTTGGCCACCAAACCAAGACAATGACCTTTAAGTAGAAAAAATGAAATTTTTAAGAAAAATAAATTGTTTAGAACAAAAAGAAAAAGGAATTAAGTATATGAATTTGAATTTATCCCTAAAATTTGCACTCTTATCTGAATGAGATACTGAACCATTGTTGGTTAAAAGGTAACCCTGTCAAGGCTATGGATGTTTGTTGGCAGCAGAGGCTCTACCTGTGACAAATGAGTACATCTAAAAGCCAATATGTGAGAACCCCCTACTTTATATTTAAAACCAAGTAAAGACTAATGTAGACAAAGGAATTTTCATTTTTAAAAGGATAATCAAATGGATGACAATTAGGTGGATTTCATTTTCTTATTTAGTGAAATGTTACTTATCTTATATTTCATGTATATCCTATTTTCTGAACTATCTTTATTTTGGAAGTTTTAGAAATTTCAAAAAACTATGAGAGATAATTGGTTCTTCCAGCGAACCACCAATTTTTGTGCTATTCAACAGCCCCCCATTTATTGATTTAATAGCTAATGTTCCATTAATAGATGGGGACCCTTTAGTAAAAACCCTCCAAGAAAAATTTAGCACTTAATTGCTTTATTTTGAACTCTTAGAAATAAATCAAGATATCAATTCAAAACCCTCTAAGACTAGCATTTCTCGCCTTTTCGCATATCATTGGACCAAGTGCGTTGAAGGGTTAATTAACAAACAAAATCCAAAAATTGCGATAGAATGAATCACCATATTTAACTTAGACATCATTAGACTTTTCATTCAAAACTAAGACTTAAGGAATTTCCTATGAAATAAAGCACTTATTGCAATCGTATATCAATGTTCATAATGGAAGCAACTTGAAAAGCATGACGTAATGTGCTAGATGTGATATTGGGATAGAATAAGTCAACCTTATCGCATCTTATCAATTTACTTAAAAGACAAATCTTATGAACTATGTGAGCTTGCGAAGTGAGATAAAACCCAGACCTGACAGAAGCAAATGTTATAAATTGTAAGTTAAGTCTGGAACGTAATGAAAATCACTTTATGAAATATTTACTCATTTGGGAAAACTATGCTCTAAAAGATAAATATTATGTCTCTTATCTCACATCTCACATCCCGCAGAGTATTAAAAAACTCTAGGAAAGCATACAACCAAAATTGTGATAGTGTGATAATCTTATCACAATCGTAAAAATCAACGTTCACATAGTTTAAACCTGCCACCTTAATTTTTTTCCTTCTCGTTTGTGATGCAGTAATTTAATGAGTAATAAAGGCAAAGATAAGAGACCCTAGTGGCTATTTAATAAATTTAATGGCATTTATGTTAAAGAGTGGCCCAACATGATATGATATCTTTTCATTTGAATTTTGATTAAAAGCTCCTTTCTTGTCACCTTTTTGAGGTTAAATATATCATTTATTCTCACTGTCATTCTCACTAGTGTTTATACGATAACTTCCATTTTGCTCCATTTCAAGAAAACTCCATAGAGAACATCATTAGAAATAATTGTGAAGAAAAGAAAGGCGACTACATCTGAAAAATCATAAATATATTGCGTTTCTCTGATACCACATGTAGCAAGGATGAAGGAACTTCGACATGGGAGGCCATGTATAACTTCTTAAAAGAGGAGCAACCCAGACCAGTGGAAACAAAGGCCATGATAGATGCTCAAGAGTCATCTGACTCCTCCTATTTCAAAATAACATGTTCATTCATGCACCAAATAGCTGCAAGACCAAAGATAGTACCATATACAGATATGGTCAAATGGGTAATTGATGAGGTAGACATCATAGACGAAACCTTCAAGAATCATAGGCAAGAGGTCATGGGGTATTTCTTTTCAAACAACCTACGACTAATGTACTATTTACCAGAACCGCAAAAGCTCTACAACAAATAATTTCTTGAGCAATTTGCCAAAGAAATGAGGACCCATAAGACATCATGCAAACCTAGAAATCAAGCGAAGTCAAGCTCAAATGGGGTAAAACTAGTATGTACTCAACAACATCCATTTCTCCCCCTCATAATTTCTTAGTAGCAAGGATATGTAGGTTATTCCATAGACTTGATGGCAACAAGTTTTCCATAGAATGGCTCCCATTAATAGATGCAACAGTGAATGAAACAATTATGAACTGAGCTCAAATTTTATCAGACAATTTCGAAAATTCCATTATAGAATCTAGAAGGAAAAGAAGTTATTTTTTAAGGATTCTTCTGCTTTTCTTCAAGTGTGCTTTTGTTATGGATGCAATTTGTTTTGTTCTCAATTTCAAAAAATGGAATGGAAGTGGACTGTATAGAACCCGCTTTCCATTCATGTATGCCATAAAATTTTGTCATAATCTCAATTCCACACCCAATTTTATAAAATCTATCAAGGGGTTATGCTAGCCATTCATAGAGTAGTGTACGAAATAATGCCCCTAGATTTTCTAAAGAGGTCAAAGTAGATATCTTACTAGTAGCCAGATGGTTTGGGGAAGAGACATTCACCTACATCAGAGTTTTTAGGATCATTGCTTCATTGCATGTCCTCCCATATTATGTCCCTAACAAACTAATGGCCAAAGGAATAGCCTACCAAACAGCAAGGGAAGGTAGAATAAGCAGAGGACTGAAAGAGTAGAAGAAATCCATTTGGCATACATTCCCATTACAATATGGTGCTTTTGCACTGCACGATTATGGACATGCATTAAAATAAGTAGAGATTATTATGTCTCTAAAATTAGCTACAATTTCGGGAAGGAAATACGACCCAAATGGCACTGTTAAGGAATTTACTAGTATGGTAAAAGTAAAACAGTTCACCCACGAAGTGGACACCTTTGATGACCTATTCCTACAGGAAGAAACATTTTCACCAGTTTTGCATATGGCATCACTACTTTTGACCCTAGAAGATGTTAAGGCTTTCCATGTGTACAGGAAAAATAGATTATTAAAGGTCCCATTGAACCTAATCCAGATTAAACCAATAAGGGAGACAACTCCTAGCATAAGCTTGGAGAGAAGCTCCAAAGAAAACTCTGAAGAAAAAACCCAAGAGAGGTCGACTCATGAGTTAGAGCACTCAACGCAACAGTCTCAAAATGGGGGAGGAAACACAAATAAAGAGTCTGAAAAAGACACAGCTGAAAGTACAGAGGAGACGACTGAGCAGGACTTAGCAAAGAAACAAGTAGAGGTTGCTTCAACTTCAACTCAGTCAGGTAAAGCTCCAATCATTGACTTGGAACAAGAATGGGATCAATTCAATAAAAAGATCCACATAGACACAAACCTTGAGCAAACATCTGAAATGAAAACTCCCAAGAAAACCCAGCATAAGCCAAATCCAGAAACAACAAGGGAAGGAGCTACACGCACTCAGGACATTGAGATCATTCCTTCTATTCCTACTTCAGAAATTGTCTTAAGAATTGAGGAAATACCTCCATTAAATGTATTCTATAGTCCTACCCACAAGGATGTAGTCAAAAGGCAAAGGAAGAAAAGGAAACTGGACACCATGGATGTTACAACTCCAGAAAATGAACGAATGGTTATCATATGGAAGGACTCACCTATTGACCCATATGAGAATCTCACAAAGTTGTTGCAGTTCGCAAGAGCCTATGCCATAGTGACCATCGAAAAGGAAACAAATGTCGAAATGTTGCTGAAGGAAAAAGAATAGAAAATTCTTCTACTAGAACAATAATTAGCCCTAGAAAAATCTAATAAGCAAGTAGAATTACAAGTAGCCCAGCTCCAAAAAGAATTTGAATAGATGAGGATATGACACCAAGCCAGCTTAGCAGAAAAGGACTCGTAGAAACAAACCATGATAGATAAATTTAAAGATAAACCACAAATCGACGAATTCATCAAAGAAGCACTCAGCCTCAATTCCTTACTAATGCAACAAAAGGAAGTATGTTTCCAGAAAATCTCACAAATAAATCCTTATTGCGAGACTAGTGATAAATTAACAAACCAAGTTATCGATATGAGGTTTGAGTATGATGAAATCCCCAAAAGAGTTTCTGAATTTATCACTTGGAAAGAATGAGAGGATGGGAAAAAGACTTACCTACCAAAGTTGGAAGAGTCTCATAAAGATATTATGTTCACGGATTGGGATTCTTGGTTGAAATAGGCAGAAAGGGAAATGGTAGTAGCAACAACAACAAAAAACATAACTGAAGCCATTAATGAAAATCTTCACGGCGTCAATCTTTTCAAGGAGTTTGTACCAGGGTTCCTTTTGAATTTCAAACAACTATAGCAGTAGTGGAAATAGGTAGCATAGGAAAAGGAGGAGGCAATCAAACAGTTAAACACACTGAATTGGGAAGCATACTGGAAGTTTCCAGTAAAACCACACAACCAGTCGATGACTCTAAGACGTTTAACAAATACTACAAAAAAGATGAT
The DNA here is from genome assembly GCA_000404065.3 of Pinus taeda. Lineage (NCBI taxonomy): Eukaryota > Viridiplantae > Streptophyta > Pinopsida > Pinales > Pinaceae > Pinus > Pinus taeda. The sequence goes on along the minus strand of APFE031344799.1, from coordinate 109,622 downwards.
GCCAACACTAATGGATGCCATATTTGCTGGGCAGTTAAAATCTGCAATCGGTCAACCACCTCAGCTCAAGCTAATGACTGATATTTGTGACCTTAGAGATCAAGTTCAAAGGAGTTAGTTATTAATTTATTTTTCTTTTAGTTAAATTTTTGCATATTCTGAGGAAGTTTATTTGAAACCTCCTCATTTATTTTTGTAATAATCTATTCTAAGAAATATATTTTAGTATTTAAACCTCTCTCATGCATTTAGAGAGGGGTCCAAAATTTTTATCAAAACACTTTTCAAAACAGTACACTTCTCTACTTTTGAGGAGGTCTTGATGAAGTGAATGGAACAGGATCTATTTTTCTTTACATGTCTAGCATGTTCTACTGAAATGCACTTTTGGACTCTTAGAATGTGTTGGATTGAATGAGATTGGGTCAATATTGTTAAAGCACATGAGCAAGACTTATCATATATGGTACTTTTATCATATGATTATGTTTTATTGTTGTATTAAGCAATAATTCTTCTTTTAATTTTTGTGTATGAAAGCCAGAATTATAGTTTCACATTATTGCACTTCTGTATGATATTAGCTCTAATTCCATTTTGAATACATGAACAATTTTTATATGGTATATTTTTCTCAATCGTTTTGTCTAATTATTTATCCAAAATGATTATTGTTAAATGATTTAAGTTCTTTTGGCAGTTGAATGATCTTTATTACCAATAGTTGTAAGACATTATTGTAGATCATATATCGTATTTTATTCTTGAGTATATTATAGTTAGATAATGTTATATTAAAGAGATATGCATGTGTTTATTAGTTAGATTAGATTACACTTAACTTTGTCATTTCCCATTACATTTTGTACTATCCCACCAACATTATCAAATCTGTCTAGGAAACTAGTCCCATTATCCCCAGTCAGAGCCACTATACCAAACGGAAAAGGAACTGCCTTCAAGGTTCAGACCAGGTGGTTTTCCCCATATTGTCATAGTGATTTTTGAGGCTTCAACAGTACAATTCAAAATAATATAAATATTGCAACTTAAGAAAATAATATTTTAATAATAAGATAAAGATATTTTCATTTTTCTTCAATAAATAATTTTATATAAACTATACTAATTAATAAAATATAAAAGATATCTACAAACATAAAATATTTAGATTATAAAAATTAAATAAATGAAATTATATACATTTTTTATTAGAAAAATCATATCAAAATATCAATGCTAAATTTAAATTAAATAATTTCCTTTACGGTATCTGTAATACCATTAAACTTTATACATTATTGATTTGTTAAAAGAAAATTCTCAATCATTTTGATTTTAAAATTAGATTGTTAAAATAAATGATTTAATTTTAATTAATTTTGTTAAATTAAAATGGGTTTTAAAGAATTTAATAAAAAATAATTTTTAAGTATAATGATGCAAGCAAAATTTTAATTTTATATATATGAGAGGAAAATGGAGAAAAATGGTTTAATATAAGAGTAATAGGGATTATGATTAAAAAAAAATTAATGTTACATAATTACGATATATTATTTGCAATGAAAATTTGGAAAAAATATAATTTGACTGTTAAAAGAATTAGAATAGATACTTACACGTTTTTTTAAAACATGGTGTAAAAAGATGAAATGTCAAAAATATAATTGTTTTGTTGAATTGTTCATGTTCTACTCAACCTACCAACATTTTTAATCTTTTAACTAAACAAAATTATAGCAATCTGTGAATTCTACCCTCTCATTTTTTGACCATAAAAATAAAATATTAAAGAATTTTGATTAATTTCTTAAATATGAAGGTTCGCTAGACCATATAGGTCTTAGTGGATGTTAATCCTCATCATCATATAACTTTTATTTATGGAAAATTGGTATAATTAAAAAATTATGTTTTTCTAAGATTGATATGTTATTTTTTTCTAAAACATAATGCATATGTTCTTCTTAGGCCTCATGTTTCATATGTAAATGATGGAGTTTTTTAAAACAAATTTGTATAGTTTTTTGTAATCTAGAATTTGATTAAATCGGAAAGATATAGCAACTATTATAGTGTTATCTAGACCTACCTGACAGTGACTTGCCAACTAAGAAACGAGATGACTAGAAAAATAACAAGTTATCAGTAAAATATATATAGTGAGATTAACCCAATAAACCAAAAATTGATAGAGTTAAAAATGTTACATGAAGCCCCATGAAAGGTGCATAGGCAGAGCCTTAAAGCGTATATAAACTAAACTAATGAGAGTAGTCAAACATAGCCTAATAGGGCCATCTAACCAAAGAAGCCATATAACAATATTCATTGAAAAATTAAGTAGATGTGGAGACGTCTACATCAATGGGGTTGATGTTCCCTTGACTACAACCTCTGATCCGAATTGGATCCTTAAACACTCTTAAAGTTCCCTAAACTCTATAAAAATCATACAGAAGTTTCAAAGTATTATGGATGTCGAATCTTATCAGAAATAACCTCTGAACAATGGCAATTTATGGTCAGCACGGAACAATGAGGACCCTCAATCAAAGCATAAAACCGCTGTCAGAAGGTGGGTCCCACACTAAACTGGCAGGATATTGAAAGGGCTTCAAGCGGTAAGCGGGTTAGACTGAGTCTCGCCCAATGCCATACACTAAGTGACATGCGTCCAGCAGATGAGAGAGAAACCTGCTCACATCGCACGGGTAAAGGTCAGGTTCCTTACCTGTGCGATATGAATGGAGACTGTAGGATCTGGAGGCTCCAAATCAATGGCAGAGAAATGATCCGATGGATGGCCAGATTCAACAGGGAAATAGGTTGAGTCATATAAGATTTGAGGTCCAGCATGACCGGTGAGTTGGCAAGGGAATCAATTTCACGGGAAATCTTGGAGCAACAAAAATAATGACCATTCAAAGAGAACTAACACTCAATTTGTGAGAAAACAAGTGGCCACCTGTTTGTGAAGTGTTACCCAGTGATGATGATGCAGAACAGGGGAATTCAAGTAGACAAAGGCAGGAGATCTAGAGAGTCGGGAAGCGGAAACGAATAGTCAGGGAGCAGATTGGATTTAAGCCATGAACAAACAAAGAGTAAAGGAAGCAGAGAAAGAGAAGCAGAAAGCCAGAGGCAAGAAGGAAGTGAATTGTAGAGAACAAAGAAGCCGAGATGACCTGCAGAGCAAAGGCAGCATCAAGCAAATAGACATAGAGAGAGTCTGAGAGTCTGTGAACTCCACAAAAGGCTTGAGAGGTTCAAGCGACTCTTCTGTGTATACCTGTCAGGTATTGAGTACCAAATTGGACTCATATCACTGAGACCAGTTGAGGTCAAGATTCATTAAGGGGAGTTTGTGTACTCTAGACACTTGGGGAATCCACGTATAATCCTACTGATCATCATCTATTAAGTGAGACTCAAATTGAACTCCTTATTGTAAAAACTCTTCTTTAAGACAAAATAGAAAGGCCACCACTAAAGGCTAGACTAGGAGATGTAGCCCAGGAGGATTGGGTGAAATCCTTATTAAATTTATTATGTTTATGTGCTTGCTTACTGTGTTCTCTTACTATTTCAATGTCTGTGTATTTCACAATCTTATCGATCTGTTGCATAAAATAACATAGGCACACCCCAACACTTGAGTCTGTAATACCTTCATTATTTCTTTGAGGTCATTTACCGGTGATTTTAGATCAAGTGGTATCAGAGCTCATGGTTTTTAAGGTTAGACAAGCTTGTGCTGGATTTTAGTTGTTGAATGCTAACTAGATCAAAGCTTAAATTAGGGGAAGGAGAGTTGGTTGAAACTAACCCAAAAATTGGAAGAGTCTATCCTCAGAAGAAAATGTCAGAAGAAAGTCCCTTGGGACTAGACCCCCAATTTATAGATAGTTTCCTAGCCATGAGGTCCATGGTAGAGGAAATGTATAGGGACTTTAGGAAACAGAAGGATGAAGATTCATCAGGCTCCAAACAAGATAAAGGAGAAGAAGAGTCTCACCTCCATGACCACTCAAAAGGCAAAGGGAAAGAAGAAAACTTTCTCACACCTCCTAATAGCCTGAACATAAAAAGAAGACATCTTTGATTAAATTAGATGTTAAATTTGATTTACCAATATATGATGGAGAGTTGAATGTAGAGAAGCTGGATAGTTGGATCAGAAAAATGAATGTTTATTGCAGAGTGTAGAGTATCGACTCAGACAAGAGTAAGATTCAGCTAGCCAGTCTATGCCTCGAAGGCACTGCCTTGGTATGGTGGCAAGGCAAGACACAAGATGACATGAAGAAACATGGTAAGATTCTTTTTGTCTAGAGTGAATTTGTTTATGCAATAAAAAAGCAGTTCTATCCACTAGCGTACATGCAGCAAGTCATGATGAGTTGGAAAACTCTTTGCCAATTGCAAGGGAAAAGTGTACAAGGTTACACCCAAGAATTTAGGAAAAGAGCTTTGATTCTAGGAATTTCTTTAGACTCACCTGAGACTCTGTTGAAGTACATAGGTGGTCTACTTAGCTACATGAGGCACACTATCCTCATGTTTAATCCCACTAGTATAGATGAAGTATATGTTCAAGCTACGCATCTAGAAGCTAGAGGAAAGAATGGGAACCCAAAAGTTGGGGGATCATCCAAGCCCATTGCAAGCAAGAATAAGGAGAAAAGAAAACAGAAATGGAAAGAGAGGAAGGCCAACACTGGATAGAAAATCAAGTCTTCATGCACTCACTATAAGAAGGATGGCCATGATGATGAGCATTGTTGGATCCTGCATCTAGAGTTGAGACATAAGAAGTTTGACGGAAAGAAGAAGAAGACTGTTGTAGCTATTCAGAAATATTTGGGGTTAGAGTCAAGAGATGAAACAACAATTACAGCCACAGGTATAAAAGGTAAAAATTCCAAAGCATCTACTAGTAATTCTGCACAATCTACTAATAATGAAGAAAATGAGAGAAAAAGACATGAGCTTTTCCATATTCGAGTTATTTCCAAGCATCAAAAGATTGATACTTTATTTGATAGTGGCTCACAAGTAAATTTAATTTCTGAAGCAATTGTAAAGAAGTTGGGATTACTGACTACAACTCACAAGAAACCATACCCATTAGTTTGGTTAAGTGATAAAGCACAACTACAAGTGACTAGACAATGTAAACTTAAGTTTTATTTTGGGTCAGCATTTGTAGACGAGGTTGAGTTAGATATAGTTCCTTTGGATATATGTGGAATTGTTTTAGGAAGTCCCTACTTGTATGATAGAAAAGCTATTTTCTATAAAACTAAGAACAAGTATCTCCTCGTTAAAGATGGAATCGAATATATTGTAAGAGCTCATAAGTTCAAGAATAATTATACTCTCATAAACTCAGGGCAGATGAAACGAATAGTAAATTCATGCAAACAATTTTTACTGATGGTTGTAAAGGAAAAGAAAACTGATAAAACCAATGTATTTGAGGGCTATGATGCTAAACAACAAGTTGATTTAGAAAAAGTTGTTTCAGAATATGATATCTTATTTCAAGAACCTAAAGGTAGGCCACCCAAAAAGGAAATAGTGCATGATATTAATTTGCAGCAAGATGCTCCATTGCCTAACATCGGAATGTACAGGTTGTCTGCTTTAGAGAATGCAAAAATCAAGAAGCAAGTGCAAGAGTTGCTCGAGAAGGGGTTCGTTAGACCTAGCACATCACTATGTGGGTCTCCAATCGTTTTGGTGAAAAAGAAATATGGCTCGTGGAGAATGTGCATTGATTACCGAGCACTGAATAACAATAAAAAATCGTTATCCCCTTCCTCGCATAGATGATCTATTAGATCAGTTAAAGGAAGCTATTTATTTTTCCAAGTTAGTCTTGCATATTGGATATCATCAGGTCAGAGTTGCAGAACAAGATGCATGGAAGATTGCTTTCAAAACAAAGCAGGGATTGTATGGGTGGCTAGTTATGCCTTTTGGCTTAACTAATGCTCTTGCTACTTTCATGATAATAATGAATGATGTATTCAGAACTTTTCTTGATGATTTTGTTCTTGTATATCTGGATGAAATTCTTATATTCAACAAAACGTGGGAAGAACATTTAAAGCATGTTAAGCAAACACTAGATGTTTTGAAAAGAGAAAAACTTTATGTTAAACTCTCAAAATGTGAATTTGGAAAAACATATTTGAATTATTTGGGACATATAGTAGGGGGTGGTGAATTGAATATAGATCCCTCTAAGGTGGCAGTCATTGTAAACTGGTCTAAACCCAAATTTGCTACAGAAGTTAGAAGCTCTTTAGGAGCAGCACAACATTGGAGAAAGTTCATTTCTAACTTTTCCTTAATTGCAGCTCCCTTACATGCTTTAATAGGTTTGAACAAGGTGCTTCAGTGGGGAGGCAAACAACAGAAAGCCTTTGACACCTTGAAAAAAAATATTAGTATAGCACCAGTACTAGCATTGCCTGATTTTCAAAGACCATTTGAGATCCAAACCGATGCTAGTGACTACGCCATGGGAGTAGTATTTATACAACACGATAAACCCATATGTTATCATTCTAAGACATTTAATTCTACAGTAGTTAACTATCCCACATATGATAAAGAATTGTATGCATTAGTATAGAGTGTGAAAAAGTGGAAACATTACTTAATGGGCAAAGAGACAGTTATACATACTGATCATCAACCACTCCAATATCTACACTCCCAAACTAAGTTGCAGCAATCAAGACAATATAGATGGATGGGTTTTCTACAACATTTTCATTTAGTCCTCAGATATAAAAAGGGCATACACAATAAAGTTGTAGATATTTTATCTAAACCAATTATAAACACATCTATTATGCTTAAGCATAACTCAGAATTGCATGAGAGCTACATTGAACAATATGCTCAAGATATAGATTTTAAAGATGTAGATGCAACTTTAAGTCAAGGCAAATGAGTAGAAGAATTGGATTATCACATTAAGGACTAGCTCTTGTATCATTGTGGGAAGTTATGCATTCCACAAACTAAAAGAGTAAAGATAATTCGAGAAGCACCCACTTCCCTAATATCAGGTCACTATGGGGTAAGTAAAATGGTTGCATAGCTGCAAATATTTTGTTATTGGCCAAAAATGAATGAGACAGTTTCTAGATATGTAAGAGGGTGTACCATGTGTGCTAAAAGAAAGACCAGCAATAGAAAACTAGGCTTGTACACTCCACTACCAGTTCCTTCCCATCCTTGGGAAAGTGTTTCCATGGACTTTGTTGGAGGACTGCCTAAATATAGGAAAGGTCATGACTATTTATATGTTATTGTGGATAGGTTCAAAAAAATGTGTATTTTGATACCTTGTAATAAATAGATTATAGTTGAACAAACTGCAAAATTGTTCTTTGAGCATGTATGGGTTCATTTTGGATTACTCACTTCCATTGTATCTGATCAAGATTCCTGATTTGTTGGAAAGTTTTGGTTAAGTCTGTGGGAACTGATGGACACAAAACTACAGAAAAGCACAGCCTTTCATCCATAGATAAATGGCCAAACAGAAGTGGTCAACATGACAGTGATCCAGTTGCTCAGAGGCAGCAAGCATCCCAAACTTTGGGATGAACATTTGTGTTATGTGCAACATGCTTACAACCGAGCAAAACATCCTTCCACACAGATATCTCCTTTTGAGACCTGTTTTGGTTTCACACCAAGGTCTCCCTTGGATTTTGTCTTTGGTAAAGACATAGCAGTTGATGGACACAGTGATGTGGACAAGGCAACCAAGTTCATTGAACAAATCCAAGAGATTCACCAGACAGTGCAAGAATAGTTGGAAAAGAGCCAAACCAAATACAAGGCAAGGCATGACAAGCATCGGATGGAGCATAGTTTCCAAGTTGCTGATCAAGTCTGGTTGTGTATCAGCAAAGACAAAATGCAAGGTGAAGGTAAAAAGATAAAGCCAATAAGGTATGGATCTTTCAAGATACTTGAGAAAATTGGTGAGAATGCTTTCTGCCTTGATTTACCAGCTTACATACACATCTACTCAGTCATTAATGCAGATGGCTTGAGATTATTTGAACCTTAATTAATTGAAGATCCCGAAGAGTAGAGTCAATTGCCTTCTATTGATGATCTGTTACCTTAATACCTCAATGAATTGCAGGAAGAAATAGTTCTGGACATGAAGGTGAGGATGACATGCAGGGGAGATGTTGAGTACCTTGGGATTGGACTCAAGGGTTCAAAACCAAGCAGTACAAAATGGATAGAGATTAGACAAGTGAGACAACTATACCCTCACTTAGTCGATGCTTAAAAACCAGCTTTTGGTGCTCCAAAAGATTTTTTAGTGGGAAGGTCGTCATTCAAATTGGATCCTTAGACACTCTTAAAGTTCCCTGAACTCTATAAAACTCATACCAAAGTTTCAAAGTATTATGGATGTCGAAGCTTATCAGAAATAACCTCTGAACAATGGCAATTTGTGGTTAGCATGGAACAACGAGGACCCTAGGTGAAAGCGCGTAGACCATTGGCCCATGGTGACCGTGCACTAGCACAAATTGACAAATGGGAGGTCAAATCCAAAAATAGAGGTATTTTTTCTCTAATCACGTATCGCAGGGTGTCCCCCTCAATGAAGGAAAACCCCAAGTGCTCAATCATGAGGAAAAGCATAAAACCATATGGAAATCACTAATTCTGTCAGAAGGCAGGTCCCGCACTAAAATGGGCAAGATATCGAAAAGGCTTCAAGTGGTAAGTAGGTTTGACCGAGTCCCACCTGACGCCATACACTGGGTGACACACGTCCAACGGGTGAGAGAGAAAACCACTCACATCATGTAGGTAAAGGTCAGGCTACTTACCTGCGCGATATGGAAGAAGACCATAGGATCTGGAGGCTCGAAATCAACAGTAGATAAATGATTCGATGGATCACCGGATTTGATGGGGAAATAGGCTAAGTCATATAAGATTTGAGGTCCTTCATGATTGATGAGTTGGCAGGGGAATCAATTTCACGGGAAATCTTGGAGCAACAGAAATAATGAACATTCAAAGAGAACTGACAATCAGTCTGCTAGAAAATAAGTGGCCACCTCTCTGTGAAGCATTACATAGTGATGATGATGCAAAGCAGGGGAATTCAAGCGGACAGAGGCAGGAGATCCAGAGAGTCGGGAAGTGGAAACGAACAGTCAGGGAGCAGATTAGCTTTAAACCATGAACAAACAAAGAGTAAAGGAAGCAGAGAAAGAGAAGCAGAAAGCCGGAGGCAACAAAGAAGTGAATTTCATAGAATAGAGAAGTCGAGCTGACCTGCAAAGCAAAGGCAACATCGAGCAAACAAAGACAGAGAGAGTCTGAGAGTCTGTGAACTCTAGAGAATGCTTGAGAGGTTCAAGCAACTCTTCTGTGTATACCTGTCAAGTATTGAGTACCAAATTGGACTAATACCACATAGACCAATTGAGGTTGAGATTTAGTAAGGGGAGTCTGTGTACTCTAGAGACTTGGGGAATCCAAGTACAATCCTACTGATCATCATCTGTTAAGTGAGACTCAAATTGAGCTCCTTATTGTAAAAAATATGCTTTAAGACATAATAGAAATGCCACCACTAAAGGCTAGACTAGGAGATTAGCCCAGGAGGATTGGGTGAACTCCTTATTAAATTTGTTGTGTTTATGTGCTTTCTTACTGCGTTCTCTTACTATTTCAGTGTCTGTGTATTTTGCAATCTTATCGATCCATTGCATAAAATAACATAGGCACACCCTAGCACTTGAGTCTGCAATACGTTTATTATTTCTCTGAGGTCATTTACGGGTGACTTCAGATCAACCTCCTTGTTATTAGGGAAATTTTGAGTTCTAAAATGGGAATCCTAAGGAAAATAATAAAATAAGAGATGAATTTTTAAAGAAAAATAAAGGAAATTTTCTTTTTATTGTATTGTTAGCTTATCTCCTTATATTTTTACTCAAACCTAAATTGTATGCACCCACTGGATGTGGAATTAAATTCCAAATACAACAAGTACCCAATTTGCATACTTCTGAGAAAACCAACATAAAAAAATTGAAGATACATGAAGAAACTGTGTTCAATTAAGTAGATGTGGATACATCTGCATCAATGGGTTTGCTGTGCCCTTTTCCGTCCAAAATATTTACTCCTATGGATGAAATCATCACCTTAAATCCTATTGGTTCTCTTAAAGTTAACTTTTTTATTACACTTTTTGTTTTGAGGCCCACTTTTGACCTTAAAATACCCCTAATGCCTAGAGGAGAAGCAAGCTAAGCTTCAATGTGCTTGAGACAAGCCCCTATATATTATTTATGGAGCACCATCTTATTTAGCGTCAACATGATCTCTCATTTAGCCTCGTTTATCTTTATGATAAACATTCTACGTACCATTTCTTTTCTCTAGTGGAGGCAATTTATGAGAAAATACCATTTTTTTTACCTCTAGTGTGTCTATCGTTAGGATCCCAGTCTGTCATATCGGCCATAAGAAATTCAGGATCTGAAAGACAACCGCTTCCCATTGGTACATCAGCTTAAAACTCTTTAATAATCTCCTAAACATATACAAGGATGTGTTCTTTTAATATATTTGCATAGGTCTTTGATCTAGATCAAACTTAAGCACCACATATCTCTACATAATTATTACTACCATGATGAATCATCATGTGTTGTTGAACCATAGTTCCATCCCCAAGTGAGTAAATTAACTAACCAAACTAAGCTAGGTGCCATATGTTTATAAAAAGGATGAGGATTATAGCCTATAAAACCTATAAGTGCACATGATGGAGAAAGAAAGGTTAACATTTTTCACTCATATACAATGACAATGGAGCAGGCTAGAAAAATAACAACAGTAGTGGAGGAAACAACAATTCAAAGCACATTCCATAATTTATTAATGTTTATAAATTCCAAGTAATGCAACCATATGGCTGCCACACCCTAACACCTTATTAGGACTCTTATCCCTCATAAAACTTTTATTACCTTGGGCTATACCCACAATTCCATACTATCGGAAGCGTTCTCATATGCTTTTTCTTTTAGGCCAGGACCAATTAAACTTATTGGGACTCGTTCACCCTTAGTGGTACTTTATGAAGCTTTGTACTGACACACACACACACATATGTATGTGTATTGGAAGCATTTTATACGTTTAAAATCTCAAGACCATACCTTTGTCACAATACACAGAAACACAGGAAAAATCACTTCCGCAACATAAAGTCAAACTTCAAAACCGACTCACCTGCATCTATAAATCCATTGGGTCTACTCATCACCCATTTTCCTTTGGTTTACCACAATATCACTATCACAACCATTACAAACACATAATATCGAAAATATGAATACACAGGAAAACCCGCTTCGGAAGCCTAAATCGGACTTCAAATATTATACATCCATGTCTATAAATTTATCGGGTCTGTCCAAGTCAAAAGTCTTTCCCTCTGCACTACTCCTTGTCTAATCTCCAATCGTCGATATCTGCTTATCGCAATATCACTTATTGGCATTCCTACTATCCTTCACACTTGACTCTCCTGAATGCAATTAGTGATCACATCTCCACCATTGATCCCTTTTGTGATCCAACAGTCTTTGTTTCATCAGTTATCGATGATTGCAAGGTTTTAAGGCCTGATCCCAATATCACAACTTCTACTGATGCGATAATAATAGACCTCTATTCCGTGATCAGATCTGGACCGTTGATCTTATGGATCCAATAGTTATTGTTTGTTGCTCTGTCAATTCTCCCTTTTAATTGATTTCATTTCCCTTTAATGATTTATGTGTTAAAACACATTCCTCTACACACTCTGGTTTTTATATACGACCTCCATATAACAGTTGACTGGTTAATCAATGGATCACCATCGATCCTACAGTGATCAATGGTCAACTAACATGTAATACTGAAGCATTAAAATGGAGCATATATATACAACAAAACACAAAATGCATAAATACACAGTTCCCACTCAAAATCAACTCTCTGTAATAAACATACAAACACGTAATTACATCTTGAGGCTCTCCAATCCTTCTCTGGCCTGATTATTCTAGTTAGTGGCCTTTTCCTCCTACGATACCCGTAGGCTTACAATTCTCTCGAGTTCTCTCTCTCTCTATCCCTCTGTCTCAAATCCCCCTTCTAGAAAAGAAAAGAAATTACATATATGTTTTATCTAATCGTTTCCCTCCACAAATGAAATAATTCACTATATTTTAAGAAATCAAATCCTACTCTAACTAATCAATATAGCTAATTGGCTTGATCTCCAAGTAGAGAGGATCACTTGCCATTTTATTCCCAATTCTGTTTAGAATTAGGCAACAATTCACCACTTACATAATTTGAAATTAATACAAATTAAATAACCAATTCTTCCTCCAAACATTCGTTAGCCACAACATGTGACCAAACCATCACATTGTTGACTAGGTCTAGATGCTCCTGCATCAAACTTCCAAGGTTAAAAAAAATCATGATCTCCTGAACATGTGCTTTCGATCTGTATCCTCCTGGATCCCGTACTTTGTTCAGTAGTCTATCCTTGGTTACTGTTGTTGATTTTTGTCATTCTCTAGGTCTCCATACTTTATGTTGTATTGCCTCATTAGCTATGCTCTCACTGTCTGCTTCTGTCTTTTTCATATATCTTACCTCTTTTTTCTCATCATCACAATTTATGTCAAGCTTCCACACTTTAATTTGCAGTCTACCATTACCTTCACCTGTATCATTCGTTCCATCCAATATTCCTTCCTTCTTTTGTCCTCTATTTAGTTTATTGGAATGTTGTTGTATGAGTTCCCACAACTCATCAATTTCTTTATCCACTTCACTTCTCATATGATGAATACTATTCTTCTACAACTGAATTTGTTCTTGCATAAGAACATCATAATCCCTGTGCCAATATTTTTCCGTATACATTTTTGAAATGTACAAATGCCTTCTCCATTGATCCCCTGCAACAATTTCATTTCCTTCATCTGGTTTCTCATTCATGGATTCACCTCTTCTTACTTCAATTCTTAGTATACTTGCAACTCCACAAATTTCTTGAAAACTAAGAAATTTTCCTGCTTGCTTAGGTACTTGGAATACCTGTTCTTCTAGTAACTTAATTTCTGCACCCTTAAGGATCATGGGATCATATTTGTCTGCTTCTAAAATGACATCTTCAGCCTCTTCTTCATCAATAACTTTTTGTGGTACAATAGTATTCTTGTTACTATCATCCCTTGAACTCATCTCTAGTTCAACAATTCCATACTATAAATTCAACATCATTCCATCTTTCTGAGACATTCAGACCTCACCCTTCCTTACTTCGATCTGATCTTCAGAATAAACTCCTTGTTTCAAATTGACTTCACATTGCCTTGTTCCTACATATAAATATTCACCGAAATAAATAAATTAATGAAACACAAATGCTTTACTCTGTTTCCTCATTATGCCAACATTTCTGACAACTTCTTTTCCATATTTGTCATCCATGACAACTTCTTCATTCTCATTCAGTTCTAGTTGTGCAATCTAATCACTTATTATTTTGTTTTCTTGCCTCTTCTCCAAAAGACTAGACTCATGCCACAAATATGTCATCTCATTTGGAATTCCTCCCAGGAGCTCTGCATGATCTTCACTAACTCCATTGTCTGCAACATTTGTCTTTAGTCCTTCTTTACTCTGGCTTTCTTCAAGGTCAATAATCTTCAATAATTGTTTAACATATGCAAAGTCTTCTATATCAACCTTCAGTAGTTTTTCTCCTTTGGCTTCAGTCTTCAATAGTTATCTAATATCTGTATAATTCACTACAGCGATGTTTAATAACTGCTCTTTCCTCTGCATCACAAGATTATGTGAATTTCCTTCCTCTAACTTCTAAAAAATCATATCTTTGTCTTTCCTTTCCCTTATGACAAAGTTAAACAGTTGCCTTACTTCAGTGTATCCTGCATTTACACACAAAATATTAGTTTCAAAACTATGAGACACCAAGGTCTCCTCAAATAATTTCATCATCAATTCTTCTAGTTGACTTCCACTTCCTAAATACACCATAAGATTCTCCACTGGGTTTGTATTAGCTTCATCAGTTTTCCTGGGAAAACTCTTTTTTCTATGTTCATATGAATGGATCTCTTGCTTTCCAAACATTCCTTTGATCTCAATAATTCCTTTCCCATCCTCCTTTTGACTTATCCTTTGGATGTCATCTGACTCGACATCTTCCTTTACTTGACTGTAACTTTTCTCCTTATTCTTCCTATGACTATGGGTGGTCATATTTTCACTTGTTGATTTGACAGTTTCCAATAACTGCTTGTCTTCCCTCAAGTTTACATGACCTGCAAACACACAACAATTATTAGTTTTTAAAATACAAGATTATTCATCCTCTTTTGATGCTTCAAGCACCAATCTTCCACCATAGATTTTCTGGATTTCAATAGATCTTTCTTGCTATAACTCCATTTCTTTGAGTCTCTCCTCTAACAAATAAATATGAATTTGTTCAAGTTCCCTGAACTCGTTCATCAGCTTTCCATTCCACCTCTATTGTAATAGCTTCCACTTGACTCGTTTCTTCATTCTCCATGTATCTTTAGTCTTCATATGTCTTCCTTTGTACTACCAGACTAATCTCTTGTTCCTCATTTTGCTGCCATTTTCTATACTCCTACAATCTAATGCCTTCCTCAAATTCATTCTCATGTTGCCGATCATCTCTTTTAAATTGTTGGTTTCTTCCATCTTCATCTTCAAATAATCTCTACTCAATTTCTTTGAGTTCAACATCATATTTATTAATGTTGTCCTTCGTACCTATAGTCACATCATTAACTAAAGAGTATAAAAAATCACTTAACTCTATAAATGTTAGAGTCATTTCATCCTTATCATGCATAGTAACCATTTCCTTTTCTTTATTAGGTTCTAAAAGCTTCATTTCTCCTTCAGGTTCCTTGAGAAATCTTTCCAAGAACTCTATTTCCATGTGAAGGCTTCCTAGAAATTCATCACAACTTCCATTCTCAGCTTCATCCTTTTCCTAGCAATCCTCCTGAGTTATCCTGTTTTCTGCACTATCATATTGCAAAGTTCTTTCATAAATTTCATTAGAAAAATTCATTTGTTTACCTTCTTGTAATACCATTATGGCATTTTCATTAGACTTCTGGTCCATATCAACTTCATCTGACTGTCTTACACCAAACAGAAATTCATTTATGAACTCCTTCTGCTGCAATAAATCAACACCTTCTTCCTCTAAAAGGCATTCTCCATCATACTTCACCTCAAGAGCTTCATTCATGTTTGTGACAGTTTCACCAGACTGTTCATCATCCTCTACATATCCTACAAACATACACAAACTATGAGAATTAAAGTCACAAGGCTTCATTGCCTCATCTACTTCCCTTGTCATCATATCTTCTAATTGTGTTGAACTATTCCAATAGTTCATGAGATCTTCAATTGATCTCTTGTTATCCTCTTCACCCAACATTTCACCCTGTTCTGGTTTACAAATGGAAACTTCCATTTATGCTTTTGCTTCTCTAAGGTTTTTCATAAACCACTTTACTTATTCTTCTTGCAGCCTTCTTTGCAACTTAGGCCACTTTACTAGCTTCCTCTTCAAGACCCAACCTTGTCTTTGGTTCTTCTCTTATCTCAGCTATTTCCTTGTCAATATTTGCTTGACTCATCTATTTCGTATGGATTGTTTGAGCACCCTTCTCACTCATATTGTAGTTTTCTTCTGAGCCTTCCATATGAATTTCCATAACCATCTGTTCTGTGCGAGCTCCTACAACTACAACCAATCAACTTCCTTCTAAGTTGATCTTCTCACCAAGCTTCTCCTCTGCCTAGTCTCCAATTCCTATTTCTTTAGAACTTGCACTGAGCAATCTTTCTCTCTCTCTCTCTCTAGTTGCTCCACTCACTTCTCCTAAGGACTCCTCTGTCCCTATCTATTCCAAGCCTCAGCTGGAATGAAGTTCTGCTACAATCTCTAAGAACTTCCAAAAGTTCTTCTACAGTCTTACTGCTGTAGTCCTATGCCCAACATTTCCATTCATTCAACTACTGCAATTGTTATACCTTTTGTATCATAAATCTCCATAAGCAAGATATCATTCTCACAAGAAATTTTCTTCCTTTCCCCTACTCTAATACCAAAAATTGATGCAACCATATCACTGCCACACCCTAACACCTTATCAGGACTCTTATCCCTCATAAAAGTTTTATTACCTTAGGCTATACCCACAATTCCGTACTATCAGAAGTGTTCTCATATGCTTTTGGTTTAGGCTAGGACCAATTAAACTTATCGAGACTCATTCACCCTTAGTGGTCCTTTATGAAGCTCTGTACCCACACATATATATATATATATATTGGAAGTGTTTTATACGTTTAAAATCCTGAGACCATACCTTTGGTCACAATACACAAAAACATGGGAAAACCCACTTTTGCAGTATAAAGTCGGACTTCAAAACCAATTCACCCACATCTATAAATCCATCGGGTTCGCTCAACACTCCTTTTTTATTGGTTTACTGCAATATCACTATCGTGACCATTACAAACACATAATATCAAAAATATGAATACACGGGAAAACCTGCTTCGGAAGCCTAAACTAGACTTCAAATATTATACAGTCACGTCTATAACTTCATCGGGTCCATATATGTCCAAAGTCTTTCCCACTGCACTACGCTTTCTCTGATCTTCGATCAGTGAAGCCCCCGATCGCCGATATTTTCTTATCGTTATATCGCTTATCGGTGTGCCCACTATCCTTCACACTTGACTCTCTCGAATGTGATCAGCGATCACATCTCCATCGTTGAACCCTTTTGTGGTCCAATGGTCTTCATTTCATTGGCTATCGGCGATTGCAAGGTTTTAAGGCCTGATCCCAATATCACAACTTCTGTCGATGCGAAAATAATAGACGTTTGTTCCGCGATCGGATCTGGACCGTTGATCTTACAGATCTAAAAGTTACTGTGTGTTTCTCCATCAATTCTCCCTTTGAATTTGTTTCATTTACCTTTAATGATTTCCATTTTAAAATGCATTCCTCTGCACGCTCCAATTTTTATAGACAACCTTCATATAACAGTTGACCGGTTAATCAATGGATCGCCATTGATCATACAGTGATCGATGGTCGATTAACATGTAATACTGAAGCATTAAAATGGACCATATATACACAACGTAACAATGCATAAATACATAGTTCCCACTCATAATCATCTCTCTGTAATAAACATACAAACACGTAATTACATCTTGAGGCTCTCCAACCCTTCTCTGGCCTGATTATTCTAGTTAGTAGCCTTTTCCTCCTACAATGCATGTAGGCTTACAATTCTCTCGAGTTCTCTCTCTCTCTCTGCCCCTTTGTCTCGAATCCCCCTTCCAGAAAAGAAAGGAAATTACATATATGTTCTATCTAACTATTTCGTTCCACAAATGAAGGAATTCACTATATTTTAAGAAATCAAATCCTACTCTAGCTAATCAATATAGCTAATTGGCTTGATCTCCACGCAAGGAGGATCACTTGCCATTTTATTCCCAATTCTATTCAGAATTAGGCAACAATTAACCACTTACATAATTTGAAATTATTACAAATTAAATAACCAATTCTTCCTCCAAACTTTCATTAGCCACAGCATGTGACCACACCATCACATTATTAGCTAGGTCTAGATGCTCCTGCATCACCAAGCAAGGTTGTGCACAATGAACACTCCTAGCTAAACTAGCATAAAAAATGATGATGCATACTCCAAATCCACTATTTGCAAGATTTCTACCATGCAAACTACATAATTCCTTTATGTACTCAACTCATTGCCTATACTCCCAAATGGATCCATTAAAACCATGTTCAAACACACATCGCATAACAATGTCATGGCAGTCGACTTGTCACCTTTGTCTATTTCATGGGGTGATGGTTGCCTTATAATCTCACACACACCAAATCTGGGTGGTATTGGGACAAGAAAAATGTACGTTTTATCCTTGTAAATAGCTTTATTTAGCATTTGTCTTCACATGTTTATCTTTGTTTTATGGATAAAAGTAGGGGAAACAAAATTTGAAGTTGGTTAAAAGTAATCAGTAAACAATTATACAAATCTAGACATGACAAAACTGACTTTTACTATCTTTATATGCAGAAGATGCGGATTGGATGATGGTTGTTCAATCGACTTAACATCAGCAACCAATAAAGGAAAAAGATAGTGTTTGGGACAAAGTAGGACATCGGAAGACCAGACAGACCGATGTTATTTTATGATGGAATGAGATTGAGTATTCTAAAATCCTCAAGATCCCTAATCCTTATGATTCACTTTTATCTATTTACATTTCTAAATGGTATATATAAGGCCAAAACGCAAATTGAATGGCTAGTTCAGAAATTCACAGTTTGTAAATATTCTTTTGGACATATAATACGTTCATCTTGGTGATGTTGTAACTCTGTTACTTTTTTTAATGAAGAATACTGCAATTAATTCATAATCATCTTCTGAGTATCTAATAGCAGGAACTTCTGGAGACTTTGGGCCTAGTCAAGAGAAGATATACTGCTTCACATGTGTTATAATCCTTTATGTTTATTCTTTATTGTTTGTTATTGTTAATTTAATATCATTTTGATTACTGAGAGAATTGACAATTTTGATTTACATTTGTTGATTCAAGATTTAGTTGTGCATTAAATATGTGTGATGCTCTTGATTGAATTGGTTATGTTAGTTCCAACATTATATCACTATTCATTCTAAGTAATGTTATCATAGATTTCAAAGATAGAATTGATTGCTTTTCGTGAGATGCTTATATGGTTATTTGATGTTCACTTATCGCCTATTGTTCACTTATCATCTATTGTTCAATTATCATTTGTGGTTCAATTGTTATAGTTCTCTTTCATGTTAAATGAGTTAGTTTCAATTCCAATTAAGATTTCCAAGTGTGAACCTTTCTATTTTGTATTCAAATTCATTCGCTTTTAGAATCAATTAAGTAGAATTGCAAAGTGTGTTATGAATTCATTTCAGAGTTATTTCTTTTAGAGTTGTTTGGATTGAATTTAAAGAGATAGTCATTAGCAATGGCAATGATTCCAATTTATTTCATTATCAGTTAACCTTTGAACTCACTACATATATAGTGTTGACACTCTTGAAATTAAAAGACTTGCCCTAGGTTGATTATTAATGTAGGAATTAAGATTGCCTATAACAAGACGTCTTAGTGCACCAACATTTTGGCATCATTGCTAGGGAGAGTGTTTCAAAGTGATTTCATTTTATATTTCTGTAAAAGAATTGGGTTTTAAAAATGGGAGGTAAGAACCTACGTAACTAGCAAGTAAATTGCTTTCTCTCCAGCGCGCTTTTTAGTGAAAGCATAGAGGTTAAATAGGAACAAGTTTTTTTTTATGAATGAATAAGAATAGAAATATAGAAAAATATCAGAACCCCCCACCTAAATCCATAAAACCTAAGGGATCGATGAACCTTGGGAGAACAACTTTTATAGACAAAATCATAAGAAATGCAGAGTCTCAAGCATCAATAGGATTCTAGACTGTATCTGGGAAAAGACATACTGTAATCCATCAGGAAGTAGGCTCACCATCTATAGCCTATGCTAAGATTCAAAGCCACATTGGGGGATCTGAATAGAGTCTTTAGGTTATAGAAAATTTACATTATGATCCTCTATAAGAGGGATAATCATGTAACTTAAGAGAAGGAGAGGGAGAAACTAGTGGAACTCATTAGGGTATTTTTGAGGTCTAAAATGGGCCTCCTAAGAAAAACGTACAACCAAAATAAACTTTATAAGAACCAATAGGATTCAAGATGATGATGCCAACCATGGGGGGTGATTCACCATTTTTGGAGTAAAAAAGTACAAAGATTAAAAAATAATAAAATAATAAAACTACTTTTCAACTCATATTTTCAACTTATTTTCCTAAGTTTTTACTCAAATTTCGATTGGGAGTACTATTTGGATGCAAAATTTGATTCCTCATCCAAGGAGTACCCACGTTTCATACTTTTGATGGACCCTACTACACGAAAAATGAGAAATACATGAAAAAACGTGATTGCAATCACATTTTTCATGTATTTCTCATTTTTCATGTGGCAAGGTCCATCGAAAGTATGCAACATGGGTACTCCTTGGATGAGGAACCAAATTCTACATCCATTGAGTGTTTTTTCTTGAAATTCGAGTAAACCCATATGGAGATAAGTTGAAAATACAAGTTGAAAAAATAGTTTTGTCTTTTTTCCCTCTAAAATTTGATGATGTAATCTAATCTTATTTTATTATTTCCACTATAATTTTATAATTTCCTTAGGATACCCATTTTGGACCTCAAAAATGCCCTAATGTGCTAAGGTAGGACCTCAGCTATCTAAATAAGGATCTCTTATGATCCCAAATCAAGGCAGTGCTGCAAAACCAACTCAGATTGCTATTCCTCCGCTTACTCAAATAACACGCCCTGAAATTCCTAAAGGATATTGGCACATTTTTTACCAAATGGAAAATCAGCCACCTCAAGGTCAAACCTCGACATTGGAATACCCCATAGCCGACCAAGTGGCCAATGCCCCTATGAAGGCTATTCCTTTGCAGAGCATCCCAACTTTCCATGGGATAATCACAAAGGATCCTGATGCCTTCTTATATGATTTTGATGTCCTCTGTAGAGGGTATGACTATACCACTAACCCTGAAAAGATAAAAATTTTCCCTTCTACTCTGAAAGGAGCAACCTTGAGATGGTTCATGGGTCTGGGTGGATTTACTATTAATTCTTGGGATGGCATGAAAACTCTAGAAGAATATGTTGAACATTTTCATTATAATTTGTAGAGATCTCCACACATCACCTTACCAAAAGAAGTCCTAAGAGATATCTTAATTAAAGGAAAGGAAGAAGAACGGATAGAAACACTAAATTTAATGGGGAACAAAGATATTTATCAAGAAGATTATGATGAAATCGTTTGCTTGTGTATCAGGTGTTCGCAAGGAAGCACATGCACAGGAGCATGAATCTGAGATCCTATGACCAAGGGAAGCAAACCACACAATGGGGGTGTAACACGAATGGAAATCAGTAACCTCCTAGAAGATTTCAAGATGGACATCCTGGGAACCCTCACAATGCAGTTGGATGTCCTACAGGATAAACAGAAACAAGACTTAGTGTAACAGAACTTGGCCATTTTCTTGGACCCTAACATGCCATCCCCCATCAAAAACAACCTTGTCCTCAAGGCTGAAGTTGCGGATAATGCTGAAGAATAGTGGTTCATTCCCATGTCACATCTTCTGGAGAGGTGTCTTTCCACTTAATGAGGATTTCCTTGATTGTTCGACCACGAAGATGTCTTTTGCGAGTAGTGAGGACCTATTATGGTCGAAGCCAAAGTGAGCCTTCCTCATCCAATTCAGGTAGGATTGTTTTAACCCTATGTATTTTTGAAGTAGGTGGTAAGGCTAGTTTGTAAGAAACAAATCCTATGCATTGAGGTATTTGATAAGGCCCATAGAATTTTGGTGCTAGCTTCTAGCATCCCTTTTCTTTGAGATATGTTTTCTTATATCATTTGAGTCAATGCAATACCTTATCCCCTTCTTGAAATGAGTGCTTAGAATGATGTTGATCATCCTTTTGATTCATTCTATTATGAGCTTCATGTAGAGTATCTTTGAGATGAGCGATCATGGAAGCATAGTTTGGTAGGAGATGATCAACTGCCTATTCTTTAGAAAATACAGGGATATAAGAAACTAATGAAGGTGGGAATTGGCCATACACTACCTCATATGGTGTCATCTTGGTGGCTTCATGATAGTTAGTATTATACCACCATTGAGCTAAAGGTAGACATTTTACCCATTGATGTTGCTTGTCTAAAGTGTAGCACCTTAGATAGGTATCCAAACATTTGTTTACTACTTCTATTTGACCATTGGTTTGGGATGATAAGCGGTACTTATTTGGATTTGCGTGCCTCATAGCTTGAAACATTCCTACCAAAAATTGTTGTTGAAAGTGGGGTCTCAATCAGACACAATGGAAGTTGGCAAGCCATGTAGTTTGAATATTTGGTCCAAGAAAACTTGAGCCACCAATGTTGGGGTAAATGGGTGTGGTAGAGCACAAAAATGAGCATGTTTGGAAAATTTGTGAACAATGACCATGATGACTAGTTTTTTGCCCGACTTTGGGAGACTAGTGATCAAATCCATGGAAACATCCATGTAGATAGAGGTAGGGAGTGGCAATGGTTGTAAGGTTCCTGGTAACTTGATTGTTTCCCCTTTGTAGTTTTGGCACACATCGTATTCAGCTACAAAAGTAAGAATGTCTTTATTCATGCTATTCCAAAAGGAAGAATGACATGCTCATGCATAAATCTTCTGAAAGCATGAATGTCCTACAATCATAAATGAGTGAAACACATCGAAGATTTTGTTTTTGAGGGTAGTGGCCAGGGATAGCACTACTGAATCCTTGTAGCAAAGAATATCATCCTTGCAAGAGTAGTCTTCTAAGGAATTATGATCTTCTCTTAAGTTATTAATTATTTGGTATAGAGAGGGGTGGGAGAACCATTCATTGTGGGCCTCTTCAATCCAATCTAGTATGGGTAGAGAGAGTGATAGAACGGTGCTCTCATCCTCAAATTAGGACGTTAAGGCATCATACATTACATTGTTCCTCCCCTTCTTGTAAAGTATCTTATAATCATATGTAAGCATTTTTTCAAGCCATTTATTTTTTTGTGGCGACAATAGATGCTTCCCTAGAAAATATTTTAGGTAATAATTGTCCATGTGGATTTGGAAACGTCACCCCAATAAGTATGGTCACCAAGTGTCTACTACATGTAATATGGCCATCATTTATTTCTCATAAGTAAATTTACCTGGATGTTTTCAACTAATTTTTTGACTGGTTAAAGCTAATGGTCTACCTTCCTACCTTAATACGACACCAATACCCGTACTGGAAGCATCACATTCAATCACAAAATATTTGGTGAATCCGAGTAAGGCCAATATTGGAGTGGAGCACATGGCATGTTTGAAAGCCAAGAAGGTATACTGATTTGTGTTAGTCCAAAGAAATGAATTTGTCTAGGGAATATTAGAGAGGGGTCTAGAAATGCATATGTAATTATGAACAAATTTGCAATAATAGCTAGTGAGACCCAAGAATCCCCTCTAACTCTTCAAAGTTTTTGGTTGGGGCCAATCTTGCATTGCTTGAATATTTTTCAGATCAACCCTTACTCCATCATGACCCACAATGTGTCCCAAATACTCTACTTCTTCATGCCAAAGGACCACTTGGATGATTTGACAAATATTTTTTGATCTTGGGGTACTTGCAATATTTAGTATACATGTTGAAAATGTTTGTCCCATGTTATGTCGTAGATGAGAATTTCATTAAAGAAGACCAGGATAAATTTTCTGAGATATGGTTTCAAAAGGTGGTTCATGAGGCTTTGAAAAGGGGATGGAGCATTACAAAGATCAAATGGAATGACCAAGAATTCATAATGGACTTCATGAGTTTGGAAGAATATCTTGGGAATTTATACTTCCTTCATGTGTATTTGATGATAACTCAAGCGAAAGTCTAGCTTGGTAAATAATTTAGCACCATGTAGTTCATCAAGCAGATCATAAACAATCGGAATAGGAAATTTGTCATTGATAGTGAGCTTGCTAAGGGCATAAAAGTACAAACACGTGTTATTCTCCATATTTCTTTAGAACCATGACCACTAGAGATGAATGAGAGTTGATGTTGGGACAGATAACACTGTCTTTAAGGAGTTCCTTGATGATTTTTTCAATTTTATTCTTTTAGGAAAATGATATTGATATGGGCATACATTAAGCAGTTGGGAATCTAGGACCAAAGGGGTTCTATGATCATGTTCACCCCTAGAGGGTGGAAGTTCTTTAGGGTTGTCAAAGACTTGTTGGTGGCGATCTAATACTTATTGCATCTCAGGATGAATATGAGGAGTAGTGGATTCAATGGCTTGGATGGCATTAAATTGGGCAATTACTCTATGATGGCCCATTTTTTTAATCTTCTCCATTCGATGTGAGCTGATGATAGTAGGAGAACCTACCTAGAGTCCCCTCATTGTATGAATGTGATCATTCTACTTAAATCTCATATGAAACTCCTAGAAATCTATTGTGATAGGGCCTAGTGTGCGAATCCATTTAGCACAAAGGACAATGTCGCAACCACCCAATTCAATGGAAAACATGTGGGCCTTTACATGGTAGTCTCCCATCTGAAGCTCAATATTTCCACAACTTCCTTCACATTTCATGGTCGCCCATCAATAATAAGGAGTTGGAAACTAGATACTACATGTACAAAGAAATGAATAGATTATGCAACTCTCTTATGGAAAAAGTTATGAGTGCTGCCACTATCAATCAATACCACTACTAATCTATGTTTAATAAATCCTCATATTTCAAGAGTCTGGGGTGAAGAAATTCCAACCAAGGCATGTAGTGCTATAACCGGCTCATCTGGCATAGCTGTGAGATCATTGTCTGGGTCAGTTTAGGTTTCACCTGCTACTTCCTCAAGCACATCAGGGGATGGAGCTTCATCTACTGAGTTGTTATCAGTAGCATCAATTCAAAATAAAATTGGTTACTTGCATTTATGTCCATAGGAATACTTGTCACCATAGTAGTATCACACTTCTTGTTTCCTTCTTTTAGCCATTTCTGCCGATGACACCTTTTGAACCTTAAGTGTTTGGGTGGGGCTTGGAGCTTGGGTGGGATGTGGCTTGGTGACTAAATTTGGATGATTGGACTGGAAATTTAAGGTGACTTCCACATCTAAAAGCTTTCAGCATGTGCCCATACATGGGCTTGGATGGCTTCCTTTAGGCCACTAATGAAACATTCCAAGTAAACTCATATACTAGGCCTTTTGCTCTCATGGCCAATTTTTCAAAGGATGCAATGTAGTCCTTTACCATACCTGTTTTCCATAGCTTAATGAGTCAACCCAAAAAATTATATTTTCGATCAAAGCAATCACACATGGGTTTTGAGAACATGTACCAAGTTTCTCTCCTTGGATAATTGATTTGAATGTGTAAACTTGAAGAATTTAACAATTTGCAAGTTAAATTTATATGTTTTTTATGTCGAGGATAAATTTACTAAACACATAAATAAGTAAATTTTAACCATAATTTACAACAAAAAGAGAGACAAAATCAGCATATCTGAAATACATAACACAAGAATGATAAAGGAGTTCACCCCTCTCTTGGGCTACATCTCCTGGTCCAGATTCCAATGTAGGGCCTCTTCCATTAAAAATGTTCAAATGTGTGTTTACATGCTTTAAATAATTAAAATAAAAGAATTGATGTCTCCAATGAATCCAACACTATGAAAAACCCCTATTTTGGTTCTTTCTACACCTCATTTGGCCAAAAACTAAGAAAGTTATGCTTGTTTCTTCCTTTTCCCAAATTCTACAGCTAACCATCCTCCAATTTGGCCTCAACCTGGATTGAGTGCCCAAACGCAGAAATGACGCACTAAACTTGGCATAATTCCCACTTAGCGAGTGAATTTGTAGGACCATTAAAGGTGCCATTAAGGCCCGAGTCCCGAAAATCCTAGTCACATGACACCATGCAACCACATACGAGGGAAAAATTTTGGGGGCTCTGTTTAGCTCTTGTCTCCATGTGGACCCCCTACTTCTATGGCGTATGTGGTGACCATGGGCTGACCCCCTCCATTTTCTCTACTCCTAACTCCTTTTTGCTACGATTTTCAGCACTCGGTCTTTGGTTGGGCATATGGTTGTGTTAAGGCCATGAGGGTTGGGCTAAGCCCTAGCTCTCAACCCCTTGCATACAGTCCTATGGCACAGGGGTTGTCAAGGGCTAGGGCTTAGCCTGACCCCTTCCCTGTATGTGTCACACCAGACCTTTAGATATATGTCATATACATTATATAACAAATTGAAAATCAGTGGTGCATTGGTGTTGGACTTGGTTCCTTAGTATGTGGTCTCAATTTCGAACCTCTGAGCTGCTGTTTGGCCTCCAATATTTTTAATTGGCTATTAGGAGGCCACGTGGCATCCAGGGATTAGCCCATGTGGCTCCTCTTAATGGGTCCACCCAAACCAACCATTAACCAATAAAAACAAACTATTCCACAACCAATCAATCCATTCCAAGTGTCGACCAACCATTGGCTGATGAAGAACCTAGTCACCTGCCAATTCATACCCCAAACAGCGTACAGGCTGTCGATTGGGTGTACCTACAACTCTTTTTCCTAATTTTGTAGTTGTTTCCCAAATCAATTAGAACTCGATTATGGGAGCACCCAATGCTGTATTTGCATGAAACTAGTTGCGTTAGATTCAGATCACTAATATCTATCGAAAGGTATGGGTTTTGAGCTCTCTCACACACTTTTAATTTTGAGCATTATTTTAATCCACCAGATCACTCCTCCCCATTGTAATATTTTGGACCTCCAAAATATCTTTATCAGACAAAAAATATATTAGGCTACAATTCCCTCACCCTTCTAGTCTCAACCCACCGAACTTTTCTTGAATTTGTCATTTTCAGATTTTCATGAAAATACATCATTTTCCCTGATTTTGGAGTCCTTGCCTTGTTTTCATAGATGACATCTTGCTGCAATTTCCCAAAATATGTAGAACAACGAACAACCATTTAAGGAATAAACAAATTCCCTCCTCGGTCTCCAATCAAAGGAAACCCAAATTCTTCTCACCTTGAACACTATCATAATGATGATGCTTACCATGTCTATCCTTGTACATGGCTTGACTCTTAACCAAATGTGATCGCCATCGCCCTGCACCATACCTTTTCAATGACAACACATTATAGAACCCACAACAATAATTTTTGGAACCAATGTCCTCTTTGTCAATTTGATTTTTCATTTTCTCTTTGACCTCTCTACTCTCTAACACTGGCATCTTGTTCACACCAATGTTCAACAATGATGCATGCTACTGCAAATTTACTTCATTTTGTTTACCTTTTTTAGGAGGCAACATGTTAGAATCCTAAAACATCTTATCACATGAATTAGAAACATCAATGAAATCATATTTCAAACTTGATTCATATCCTTGAAAGGCTTTATATTCCTCAACGACTTAATGTTTGATCATTAACAATGCAAAATTCTAACTAGCATTAACAATCTTCATTTGTCCTGCATTTACAAGAGATGCGTTCAACTTCTTGTTGTGTGCTCTAATAATGTACTCAATCCATTTCTTGAACAAATGATATTTGTTCTCATGTTGATTAAAAATTTCTCTCCTATCATATAAATATGAGCTTCCTAAAACAATACCACATATATCAATTGGAATTATATCAAGCTCTACCTCATCTAGAAAGTTTGTAGTTATTGCAAATTTCAATTTACATATTTTTGTCACGTGCAATTTTGCATTGTCACATGTCTAACCTAAAGGATAAGTTTTAGGATGAGGAATGGTTTCTAAATTCAACTTCTTGACAATGTCTTTTGAGATAATATTTTCTTGTGAACCACTATCAAACAATGTATATATCTTGGTATGTTTTGAAATAACTCTAATGTGGAAAATCTCTATTCTTCTTTTTTCATCTTGAGTTGCATTGAGAAAATTTGAAGAATTGGTACATGCAATGTCCTTACCTTTCAAACCCCTGGTTTTGATCTTTTTTCATCCCCAAAATCTGAATCTAAATCATGTTGTGTGGTTGTAGTTGTCTTCTCCTTCTCCTTGTTCTTAAAGGTTTTGGGTCTCATTTCTCGATGAAGTTTCAAACAATTATCCTTGTCGTGGCCCTCTTTGGAACAATGTTTACATGTAATTTTTTTTCTCCATCTTGATGGAAACATTCTTCTTCCATTTTCCTTTGAATTTACCTTTTCCTTTTTCTCCATACTCAAAGGAAATCTCACTAGTTTCTTCATAAACATTTTTCCCTCTTGCCTCTAA
Source organism: Pinus taeda (assembly GCA_000404065.3). Lineage (NCBI taxonomy): Eukaryota > Viridiplantae > Streptophyta > Pinopsida > Pinales > Pinaceae > Pinus > Pinus taeda. The sequence goes on along the minus strand of APFE031344799.1, from coordinate 81,370 downwards.
ATGAGATTCTTGAACACAAACTTCATATAGTTTTGTAGAGTTAAACAAGAGAATGGTATGTCTCAAATAACTATGTAATCCTCCAATATATTTGAGAAAAGTATCTTGTGATGAAAAATCTATACCCAAAACCAAAGCTCTTTTCCTAAATTCTTGAGTATAAGATTGCATATTTTTCCCTTTAGCTTGCCTAAAGTTCAACCAATCCATAATATATTTTTGCATGTATGCTAATGGATAAAATTTCCTTCTTATTACAATAACAAAATCATTCCAAGAGGATAAAACCTTACCATGTTTCTTCATGTCCTCTTGAGTTTCGGCTTCCCACCAAATTAGTGTTTCGCCTTCCAATCTAAGAGAAGCAAGGTGAATTTTGGTTTCATCATCTTTGATTCTTTATATCATGCAATGCACTTCAATTTGACGAATCCAACTATCTAATATTTCTGCATTTACCTCTCCATTGTACATAGGAAATTCAAACTTAATATCAAGCTTCAGCAAATGAGTTTTACCATGACCGTTTGGGAAATTTGGATGTGTTTGTGAAAGGGTAGAAGAAGTTGAAGGTGAGGATGATGATGGAGGTGAAGGTGGTGGTTTTTCATGATTACTTCCATTCCCCTTTGGAGGTTTTTCTCCTTTCCCTCCATGAGGTTTTGAGCTCTCTCCATACAGTATAGAATTCCTCTCCTCATATAGAACCTCAACCATCTCTGCTCAAACAATACTTTTTTGAAAGTATTCTCATATTCAAACATCTCTTCAGGACCTTCTTCGTGTGCCATGACTACTGAAGCTTGAGGAGTGTTTGTTCTCCTTTTAACAATTTGAAATATTGGCTCCACAAGTTCCCCTTCTCCTCTTTTGAGCTTCAACCTTGTAAGCATCAGAAAACACTTGCAAACAAATCAAATATTCACAATAACCTATTTCTTTGATACAAAATGGATTTGAATATATAAACTTGAAGATTTTTAACAATTTGTAAGGTAAATTTATATGTGTTTTGGCTAGAGGATCAGTTTACTAAACACATAAACAAGTAAATTGTAACCACAATTTATAGCCAAAATAGATACAATACTGGTATATGTGAAACACATAGCACAAACATGATAAAGGAGTTCACCCCTCTCTTGGGATACATCTCTTGGTCCAGGTTCCAATGCAAGGCCTCTTTCATTAAAAATGCTCAAAAGTACGTTTACATGCTTTACACATCTCAAATATTATAGCTGATGTATCCAATGGATCCAACATTGTCAGAAAACCCTATTTTGGTTCTTTCTACAACTCATTTAGCCATAAAATGAAAAATTTATGTTTGTTTCTTCCTTTTCCAAAATTCTACAGCTAACCATCCTCCAATTCAGCCTCAACCTTGCTTGAGGGCCCCAAACGTGGAACCTGTGCACTAAACCGAGAACAATTCCAACTTGACGGGTGAATTTGTAGGACTGTTGAGAGCACCATTAAGCCCCTAGTCCCGAAAATATTGGTCATGTGGAATCATGCGATCACATAGGGGGTCAAAATATTAGGGCCTCTGTCTAGCCCTTGTCTCCATGCACGCCCCCTAGTTCTATGGTGTATTTGGTGACAGTGGATTGGCCCCCTTCCACTACATTGTTGGTCACATGAGGGTCATATGACCTGAAGCTGGCCCCCTTCTGATGCGTTGTTGGTCACTTGAGGTTCATATGACTTAAGGTTGGCCCCCTCTATCTTATTCACTTCTGACTCCTTTTTCGCTACAGTTTTCAACTCTCGGTCTTCCGATGGGCATATGGATGTGTTAAGGCCATGAGGGTTGGGCTAGGACCTATCCCTTGGCTCATGGCCCATGATCTTTTGGCACAGGGGTGTCCAAGGGCTATGGCTTAACCTGGCCTCTTCCCCATATGTGTCATACCAAACCTTTAAATATATTTAATATATGTTATATAACAAGTGGCAAAGAGGTGGCATGCTGGTGTTGGAATTGGTTGCTTGGTATGTGGTCTTGGTTTCGAACCTCTGGGGTGTTGTTCGACATCCAAAAATTTTAGTTGGCCATTAGGAGGCCACGTGGCAATTACGGATTATCCCACATGGCTCCTCTTAATTGGTCCACCAAACCAACCATTAACCAATAAAAAAAAGATTGCCACAACCAATCAATCGATGACAAATGTTGACTAGCATTTGGCCAATGAAGAACCCAATCATTTGCCAAGTCATGGCCTAGTCAATGTACGGATTGTTGGCTAGGTGTACCTACAACTCTTTTTCCAAAAAATTTAGTTGTTTCCTAAATCAATCAAAACGCTATTCTGGGAGCATTCAAAGTCAAATTTAACTGAAATGAGTTGCATTGGATTTAGATCGCCGAGATATATCCAACCATACAGACTTCTAGATTTGTCACACACTTTCAATTTTGAGTATTATTTTGATCCACCTAATCAATAGCATTCATGCCACTACCACCACTTCCATCTCTTTTGGTCCTGTTATCACTCCAAGAAACTCTCCTAGGTTGTAGATCGAAGATGCCTGGTAACATATAATCTTTAATATTTTTCTCTAGACTACTAGAATGGATGATGATTTGGATCAAGCTAGATAACCACTTCAACTCTATTTTACTCTAGACATGCATGAACACCCTCAGCTTGACAAGGCTTTAGACCACTAATACTTAATAGTTTATAGATTCAATGGATAGATGTAGAATACTGACTATACTAGCAGATGCATATATAAACATTTATGAATTGCTAGATACAGGAAGTAAATGAAACTTGAAAATCCAATTTATCAATGCAGAGATAATATGACAGTTATTTGGCATTAGATAGAAGAAACATGAATAAAATATTCACTGGAAAATCCAATTTATCAACGTAGAGATAAGATGATAGTTATCTGGCATTAGACACAGACGAAAACATCAATAGAATTATCCAAGTGCAAGCTTAGAACATAAGAGAAATGGACATTGAACATGTAGCAACAAAAGAAGCTTGTACTACTAGAATGAAGATGAGACGCTGCAAGAAATAGAGTATCTACAGTCTCTAGAAGTTGAACCTTTGTTCCTTCTAACTTTTAGCCATTTAGAGGCTTTTACAATGCTCTCAGGCTCTCTAGGGCTCAATATGTCTTAATTTATCCCCTCTAGATTCTAACGACTTTATTCCATAAGTAGACAAGCATGAGCACATAGGCACTATTTCTAACAAACATAGTAACCGATTTTGGTCACTCTGTCTCTCTTTCCGGTGGCTCGAACATGTTGTGATGTTCCACAATCATTTTTGTTAATTTGGCTACATCATGCTGCTGTTTTTTCCCCTTTCAGCCATACTTTTTGTTATTTTAGTTCAACGATCCACCTACCGTAGATACTGATAGAGCCAACCACTTTCCTCCCTGGGTGGCTAATGGGAAGCAGGGTATGAGGCATATGGGCCATTGGATAAGATGAATCGACGGTCAGGATGGTGATTAGGTGGCAGAGGGAAAACCAAGGTGATCATGGACGAGGGTCGTTGGATCGAGGGAGATGGACAGTGGAGATCGTGCGCAGGAGGCCTGAAGTCATGGCGAGAGTGGAATAAGTCTGAGACATCAAATCTCAGGTGAGCAGATCGGATGGCTATCGGGCGGAGGAGGTGTGTGGAAAATAATGCCTGGGGGTATTTCATTTGGGCAAAAATGGTTTTATTGGGCACTCATCGGGTGGTAAGCAGTAAAGGGCATAGTCCACCCGGTGCCACTCCTTGCATGCCATGTAGCAGTGAAGGAGGGAGAAAAACCACCTTTATCGAGCGGCTATTCCTCTTGCTAGTTGCCCACGCAATATGAGCAACAGCTGTTAGATCTGGTGGGGGTGATCTAACGGTGGAGATAAATTGAGCATGTCTTGTCGATCTGGGGAAACGTGGGCTGTTAGATTGGTGGGTCTGATCTAATGGTGAAGGGACACGAAGTACAAGATGCTCTTAAGAAATGTGCAAAGGGCATGTAGGGATGGAAAGGTAAGGTTTTGGGGGGTTTTTGGGTTAATTTACTTAAGGCCAAGGCGAAAATGTTTGGGTTATGATATGACTGGAATAGAATGTAAGTGGAAGAGTGAGGAAAGTGGGGTGATGGCCCGTGTGGGGACCTCTCCAAGATAGCAAAGCAGACCATCTCCTTCCTTAGCCTTCAAAATTACAGCGCTGCACCTCAGGGCTAACAATGGCTCCTTCTGGGGATGAAAGCCTCCCTGTGAGGTTTCAAGAACTGTAGACCACAGCCTTTCTAGTAAAACCAAAATCAAATCTTCCTCCTAGTGTTCCATTGGGCATGGAGTCTATTTTGCCTAAAAATAAAAACTGAAAACATATTTACAATACCAAGTCTTTGAAGCCTTAAATTAAATAAAGTTTCAAAAACCGCCCATTGAATGGGCCACCAAAAACATCTCCTCCTTCCAGACTGTGTAGAATAAAGGTATTGTTCTGCTGAATTTGAGCGATGACAAACAAACCTGTCCATAAGTAGTCAAACTTACCATGATTACCTTTCTTTTCCTTAAATGCATCCCATTTGAGAACCCAGTCACCAACTTGAAAATTGTCCACTTTTTCCTTCTTATAAAAGGTTTCTTTGATTTTCTTCTGATGAGCTTTTGACTTCTCAACCAGTTGCTCTCTGATCTATTTTAGTTCGACCAGGTTATTCATTCTTCTTACCATGTCATTCTCTTCATCTTGTTATTCTTGTAGGAATTTGGCCACAAGGAGAATCAGTTGGACAGAAAAAATAACATTGGTGCCACAAACCAGCTTGAATGGAGAATTTCCCATGGACTTCTTGTTGGTCACCTTATCAGCCCATAGTGCAAACTTCAACTTGGAATCCCAGCTCTTTTTGTTGTCTTCCAACAACTTCTTGATTATCCTCGCAAGACTCTCATTAGATGAATCTGCTAGGCCATTGTCCTGAGGATAATATGGGGCAGAATGCACCAACTGAATGCCCATGGATTCACACATGACTACCAATTCTTTTTCCCTGAAACCTGTTGCATTATCAGTGACTAGTTTGGTTGGGCAGCCAAATTTAGTGAAAATATTCTCATTTAAAAACTTTATGACAACCTGGTGATTAGCATTTGTAGTAGGGATAGCCTCAATCCATTTGGTGAAATAATCAGTGGCTACCAGGATCCATTTATGCTAACCACTGGAATGTGGATTAATCTCACCTATGAAATCCAAGCCCCATTGCTGGAAGGGACCATTGAAATGTACTGGCTTCAAGGGCAGATATATTAGCTATTGTCTTCCTGAAAACTTCTAACATTTGTCACAAGACCTCACGAAAGAAAACACATTAGAGAATAGAGTGGGCCAATAATACCCAACCCTTAGGATCTTATGGGCTATGGTTTTGCAATAATCATGCCCTCCACAGATGCTAGAATGGAACTAGTGCATGACTTCCACATATTTTCCTTTATCTAGACATCTCAAGAGGATTCCTGATGGGTCTTTCCAATAATGTAGATTTTTATTAATGCTGAATTTGGCTGATCTGAGTTTAATGGCCTAGACTTGACTTGAACTAAGGCCTGGAGGGACCTCTAGCTTTTGCAAAAAATAAACTATGCTGGAATACCATTCACAGGTGGCTAGGTTTTCAGCCAAAGATTGATTCTACTCTTGCTCTTCTACTACTTCCTATGTCTTCTCACTGCCTGAAATCGAACCCATGTAATTTATGTCCAACAAACTGCAATTTTTCTTAGCCATGAGCTTAGCCAAGCCTTGGCCTTTGACCAGCTTGGTGGGCTTCACCTCTATGTTGAACTCTATGAATTTTGCAATCCATTTAGCTCTCTTTCCATCAATATTTAGCTTAGTTAGGACATCTTTTATTGAGGCTAAGGGTTCATATGCAATCACTTTGGAATGCAGATTATAAATTCTGAAGGCCTTCAAAGATTTTCTGAGAGCATAAGCTTGTTTCTCAATAAGGCCATACCTTATTTCAGCATCTCTCTGAGTTTTGTTGAAAAAGGCCATAGGGTGCACTATACCTTCATCATTTTTCTACAATAGAACTGCTTCAAGTGTATCATAAGAGGTAAAAGAGAAGATATAAAACTCCTTGGTGTAATCTGGATCAATTAGAGTGGGAACTTACATGATAGCTTGTTTAATGGCTTCAAAAGAGCTTCTTGCAGCATCTATCCATTTTATCTTTTATCCTTTCTTCACCATGGAAGTGATGTGCTTCACTAGCTCTGCAAAGTTTGGAATGAGCCTTCTAACAAAGTTAATCTTACCTAGGAAAGATTGAATGTCCCTTCTTGAACTCTAGCTAGATCAATCTTCACACTTTCAGTACAAACAATATGTCCCAGAAGTTTTCCTTCTTCTAGAGAAAACTATGATTTCTTTGGTTTTACAAAAATTCCAAACTATTTACACTTTAGAAACGTCTTTTTCAAGTGTTGCAGATGGTCCTTGTGACTGCTGGAAAATTGTTTTGTCATCAAGGTAAATAAGGACAAACTTGTCCTTCTCTCCCACAAAGGCTATGTCCATGGGCCTCTGAAAAGTAGCCCCAACCTTCATCAGTCAAAAAGGAATCTTGGAGTACATGAAAATGCCCCTAAGGAGTAGTGAAGGTGATCTTTTCGTAATCTTCTAGGTGTACAAAAATATGATTGTAACCTAAAATCCATCTAAGAAAGACATGACTCTAGCCCCTGAAACTTTTTGCAGCAAGTGTTCCATCTTAGGCAAGGGGTAGTTGTCTTTTCTAGAGCAGTTGTTTAGATTCTTGAAGTCAACGCACAACCTGATTTCCCCATTCTTCTTTCTAACTATCACCAGATTAGCTATCCACTTTGAATACCTTAGGGGAACTATAGTCTTTGCATCCAACAGTTTCTTAATTTCCTTTTCAATCAAAAACAGTAAGAGAGGGCTAATAGGTCTTAACTTATTCTTAAAAGGTATGGTGTCCTTCTCCAGTGAGATCTTATGTTGAATGATATTTATGTCATAGGTCTTAAGATCACTGTACTCCCAAGCAAATACATCAGCAAACTGCTTCATCAGGATGCAATACTCAATACTTTGGGCAATAGACAAGTGGATGAACATATTTATGTATTTTGGATGATCTAAGCTCCCTATATTATGTCTGTGAACTGCAGACTCATTTTATTTTTTGGCAGGCTTATAAGGTACACCATTATGGTCAAACATATTTTCTATGGGCACCAATCCTTTAGGTATATGGTTACTAGGTAGTTAGACAATGTTATCCTGGCCAATCTTGTTCTTTAGCTCGGACTGGTATCATTCTTCAATGGTTTCATTTTCTTGGTCAATGTGCATTTCAAAAAATTCATCATTGACATCTAAAAACCTATTAATCTCATCATCATCTTCAAAAACCTTCTAGTATTTTACATTGTCAGGAAGAGATGCTCTAATTTCACCTAAACTTCATAAGTCAATTTAGGAGGCAAAGGAGGGATAAACGTGATAGCAAACACAACAAGGGAATCAGCAAGTTGGTTCTTCGTTCTAGGGATGTAAGAAATATTGAAACTACTAAAAGAACCCTTGAGTTTCCATACCTCATCTCTGTATGCTTTCATCCTTGGATGCTTTGCTTGGAAAGTTTTGTTCACCTGCTGAATGATAAGGTCTGCATCTCCAAACATGTTTAGACCTTTGATTCCCATTTCTTTAGCAACATTTAAGCCCAATATCAAAGCCTCATACTTTGCTATGTTATTAGTAACCTGAAAAGTTAACTTGAAAGATAAATGAATGCATTCTTGTATGGGGGATACAATGAATACACCTACCCAAGCAGTTTCCTTAGAGCAAGCTCCGTCAAAGAACATGTCCCAAATTTGTGCGCCTTCTTCTTCTATGATCTAGAAAACTAGTTCCATAAGCTTCATGGAGGTCAATTGGGATTCTTCAATTTGAAGAATACATACTCCAAAATCAGTGTCAATAGCATAGATAGGATGATTAGTGGGATTCTTCTCATCACTGATGAGACAAGCCAACTGAGCTTCCCTATATAATATCCTACTCTCCACTCCAAAAACTAGGACAGTAGCATAGGATAGATCATTTTCCAATGTTCCACCTAATCTCTTGATCCAACCTCTAGAAAGCAACATGCCAAACTTGGGGGGCACATCTGCTACCACAATATCCATCATCATACTCTTCATAGGTAGCTGAGACAAGGTGATGGCTAGGTCTTTGATTAATCCTAAACATTTCACTTTTCTAGAGTCAAAAGAAAATAGGTCATGATAAGGCTTGGTAATGTCAAGACCCAATTCATCCATGACAGCGTTTGGCATTAGATTGTGGATGGCTCCTGTGTCCAGAAGGAAGTTGTGAAGGATTTTATCATGAATAGTTAAAGAGACATAGAATGATGGGGAGATGTCATCATAATTTTCAATCATTGGGTTGAGAACAACAGCTGGTTTGTCATCTTGCAAGTTTACATAATGAGTGGAGGCTTGGATGGCATTGGGCTCAAGGGCCTCTAGGATAGATCTCTTGAAGGACTCATTCTTCGCTAGTTCAACCAGAGGTATAGGTATCCTTAGCTTCTGAATTTTTGACTTAAAACTGAAAGGAGAAGAAGACTTGTCAAGGCCTCTTACCTTATGAGCTAGAGCTTTTAGGATGATAGGATCAACTACTGGTCACTTATGCTTATTAGCTTGAAGTTTTGTAGGGACAACAACTCTTTGAACATGGGTTTCCTTGGCATTATTCATCTTCGACCTCAGGTTATATCTTTGTTGATCTTCAGTTTGTAGAACAACCTCCTCATCCCACCCGTGGTTGATGTATTCATTAAATAATGACTTTTCATAGGCTGCTAAGGTCAAAAAGGAGGCGTTGCCTTTGTCTTCCATACAATGGATCTCATCATCTTCTTCAAATTGCTCCTCTTCCATGACTACATTCTGGAAAGGGGTCTTCACCCTTTGTTCTTCATTAAATTACCCCTTCTATATGGATTTGGATTTCTAGGAGCAAAGGTACTAGGAACCCTTCCTTTTCCATGGTGTTGCTCCACCTTTAACTTGGAGATTTTATAGGCTAATGACTCTATCATCTTTGTCATTTTATCTATCTTGGGTTCTGAAGATGATGAAGATTCACCTCTATGTCTCCTTCTATCAACACTACCTCTAAGCTTCTCTACAGCCAAGATGTTTGATTATACTTCCGAGGCTGCATCATGCATATTAGCCAAAGTAGCACATTGCCTCTCCCTCAACAGTAGGCAGAAATCAGAGTCAAAAGCATTGGCATAGGTGAGTTTAGCAAAGGTAGTGGTGGGTTTTACTTCAGCTGGTATATTGTTGTACATTCGATTAAACCTCTTATTAAAATCACACAATAATGCACCACTTTCCCTCTTTAAGTTACCATACTCGGTGCGGTAGTAGAGTAGATCCTTCTTATCCCCCCAATGCTTTATAAATGCATCATCTAAAACATGAATATCTACTATAGACCTTGGGGTCAGTTCTCTGAACCATTTTCAAGCCTCTCCATCTAGGCTTTGGACAAAGACTCTCATCAAGACATCATCTTCACTAATGTCCAGGTTATCAGCATAGATATAGAATGACTCAAGATGTTTTTTAGCTGTAACACCTTCAGTCCCAATGAAATTATGCATATACTTCTGATATTCTCCAGTAGGCATGGCATTCAAAGGGGTGGGTACTAATAAAGGTCCATACCTAGCAGTTATCATTCTTTCCATTTTTGTAGGTGCTTGTGGATCTACCATAATTGTGGTGGCTATAAGTGTACTAGAAGTCTGAATGATAGAAGGTTGAGGAGTGACTGATAGGACTAAAGGGGTATGATGGATAGTGGGTGAGGTTTCGTTTGGGCTTACAACAAAAGGAGAACCTAAGGAATAAGGAGCTTTATGAATCTCTGAGATTTTTTCTTCATTTCTAGTGTTACATGTTATACTCTCAACATATATTTGTTCTATTACAGTCCTTTCTTGAAGAGATATAGAAAATTGTTTAGATTTACCTGAACCTGATCCTCCTTTATACAATACCTTTCTTTCCTTGATGATTTTATTAGGGTCAAGTACTGGATTAGCTTGTGGCTTCTAAGGATTTCTCCGAGTATGCCTCCCAAACTGAGTCAAAACTATGAAGTGGAGTCGCCAAGAGGTTCGGCCTCCAGTAGAGTCACCAGATAGATGATTGCGACACAAATAGTGTCCAGACTTTGTCTATCATCAAAGTTGGATATGTGTTGTCTCTCAGGGAAGCTGAGCTTCAATCTCCTCTCCCCGACAGCGGTGCCAATTATGTTATCACTCTAGGAAACTCTCCTAGGTTGTAGCTCAGAGATGCCTCGTAACATATAATCTTCAATATTGTTCTTTGGAATATTGGAATGGATGATGATTTAGATCAAGCTAGATAATCGCTTCAACTCTGTTTTACTCCAAACATGCACAAACACACTCATCTTGACAAGGCTTTAGACCACTAATGCTCAATAATTTATAAATTCAATGGATAGATGTAGAATACTAACTGTACCAGCAAATGCATATATAAACATATATGAATGGCTAGCTACAGGAAGTAAATGAAACTTGCAAATCTAATTTATCAATGCAGAGGTAAGATGACAGTTATCTAGCATTAGACACAGAAGAAACATGAATAACCTATTCACTTACAAATCCAATTTATCAATGTAGAGATAAGATGACAGTTATCTGGCATTAGACACAGATGAAAACATGAATAGATTTATCCAAGTGCAAGCTTAGAACAGAAGAGAAATGGACATTGAACATGTAGTAGCAAAAGAATCTTGTATTACTAGAATGAAGATGAGACACTGCAAAGAACAGAGTATCTACAATCTCCAGAAGTTGAACCTTTGTTCGTTCTAACTTTCAGCCATTTATAAGCTTTTACAATGCTCTCGGTCTCTCTAGGGCTCGAGATGTCTTAATATATCCCCTTTGGCTTCTAACTACTTGATTCCATAATTAGACAAGCATGAGCACAGGGGCACTGTTTCTAACAAACATAGTAACCGATTCTGGTCACTTCACTGCTCTGTCAGGTGGATCGAATGTGTTGTGATGTTCCATGATCATTTTTGTTAATTCGACTACATCGTACTGTTGTTTTTACACTTTCAACTATACTTTCTGTTATTTTAGTTCAACGATCCGCCTGCCACAGATACTGATAGAGCCAACCACTTTCCTCCCTGGGCGACTGATGGGAAGTAGGGTACAAGGCATATGGGCCATTGGATAAGATGGATCAATGGTCAGGATGGTGATCAGGTGGTGGAGGGCGAACCAAGGTGATCATGGACGAGGGCCATTAGATCAAGGGTGATGGATGTTGGAGATCATGCGCAGGAGGCCAAAAGTTGTGGTAAGAGCAGAATAAGTCCGAGCTGTCAGATTTCAAGTAAACAGAGTGGGCGGCTATCGAGAAAAGGAGGTGCACGAACAATAACACCCGGGGGCAGTTTCATTTGGGTGGAAATGGTTTTATCGAGTGGCCAGTGGTAAATGGCAAAGTTCGCTCGATGCCACCCCTTGCATGCCACGTAGCAATGAAGGAGAGAGAAAAACCACCTTTATCGGGCGGCTATTCCTCTTGCTAGTTACCCGCATGATATGAGCGATAGCCATTAGATCTGGTGGGGGTGATATAACGATGGAGATCGATTGAGCATGTCTCGTTGATCAGGAGAAATGTGGGCTGTCATATTAGTGGGCATGATCTAACGGTGAAGGGACACGAAGGGATGGGATGTCCTCGAGAAATGTGTGGAGGGTGCATAGTGTTGGGTTGTGTTATATTCTTTCCACGACTAGCCCAAGTAGTTAACTGGGGGGTTAGAGGGGGGCAGAGCCCCTCTTCATTGCACCAATTGTGTAGCGGGGGGGTCATAGGGGGTTTGAGGTGTACCCGTAACCCCACTTTATGGGGTCCAGGGCAGCGCCCCAGAAAATTTTGGTTTTGGACCCTATATTAGGTTGGGTCGACCCAGCTATGGTTTTGTGCTTGATTTTTGCACATGTTTTTTAGATGCAATGGTTTTCATTCCATGGTATTGGATGCTTCGACATGTATAAATATGTATTATAACATTGAAAGGAACATAATGAAAAATCAAGCTAGTAGTCCCAGTTTTGGGATCCAGGGGAAAATCTCTATGTGCAAGTAATTTTTGTACAGGGGAGAATTCGTATGCAAGTAATTTTTGTACAGGGTTAAAACCTACATTTGGTATCAGAGTAGTTTTGGCTTCAAGGGGATGCCTTTGTTGCTGAGGGGTTTCACTCAAGCCTGTGGTAAACCCTCTTTAGTGGGAGATCTATGAGATCAATTCTAGTGGTGAAAGAAGATGGCGAGCAGTGGAAAGATAGAGATCGAGAAATTTAATGCTCAGAGTTTTGAGTTGTGGAAACTCAAGATGGAGGATCTACTAGTGTATAAAGATCATAGGATCGCGATAGATCTGAGTACTAAACCAACGGGAGTGTCTGATGAAGAATGGAAGAATTTGGATCAGAAGGAAAAGAGAACAATACGATTGTGTGTCTCAGATTCAATATTGTTGAATGTATCAAGGGAAGCTACAATGAAGGCTTTGTGGGACAAGTTAGGGACTTTGTACCAATCTAAGTCTCTAGTGAATAAACTATTCCTGTGAAAAAAGTTGTATAACCTGAGGATGAAAGATGGAGACTCGGTGACAAAGCATCTAAATGCATTTAATACTATGATAAGTCAGTTAGCATCTGTTAATATTAAAATTTCAGATGAAGATAAGTGCATTAGTTTGTTGTGTTCTCTACCAGATTCATGGGATAGTCTGGTTATTGCAATAGGTAGCAATGCAACTGTCTTGTAGTTTGATGAAATATTCTCAGCCTTGTTGACTGAGGAGATGAGACTGAAAAGTATGGAGAACCAGAATGGTGATGCCTTGCCTGTACAAGGATGGTTGCAGAATAAAAACAAAAATAATTCATCAAGTGGGAGATCTAAATCTCGAGGGAGATTGAAATCTCCAGGAAAACTTGTAAAGGTGGTGTGCTGGAAATGCAGAAAGGAAGGGCACTACAAAAGGGACTATAACTCTAAAGCTCCTGATAAAGGAAAGGGATCTGATGATGTTCCTTCTATAGAGGCAAAAACCACCTCAGATGATGGTGGGGATGTGTACTTGGCTTCTTCAAGTACACATGTAGATCACGAGGCATGGTTGACTGACTCAGGTGCAACCTTTCACTTTACTCCCATAGAGAATGGTTCTACGAGTATGAGAAATATGATGGTGGTGATGTCTTCTTGGGGGATGACAGGAAGGCTAGAATCATTGGTCTTGGACAAGTAAAGTTGGAGCTACACGGTGGAAGACTTAGAACACTTCCGGGTGTTCTGCATATTCCTGCATTAGCTAGAAATCTGATTTCTGTTAGCAAGCTGGATGATGCAGGTGTAAAAACAGTGTTCGAGAAAGATACTTGCAAGATGGTTTGGGTAGCACTGGTATTGAAGTGGGGAGTTCAGATTTGAACTCTGTACAAGCTGCAAGGTAGCACTGTTGTTGATGGGTGGTAGCACTGTTGTTGATGGGTGCAATAGTTCTGTGGTTCTTGAAAGTGGAGTAGAAAATATAGTGGTCTCTGGAGAAAAGACCATGCTATGGCATCAAAGGCTTGGACATATCGGAGAGAAGGACATTCGAATACTTCATGGTAAAGGTATGGTAGAAGGTACGAGTAATAGCTCTCTGGGTTTTGATTTCTATGAAAATTGTGTATATGGGAAGCAGAATCGGGTGAGTTTCCCCTCTAGTCGTAAGAGGGTGAAATAGATATTAGAGCTTGTGCATAGTGATGTGTTTGGACCTCTGAAGGTTCCATCACTGGGTAGGTCTGTGTACTATGTATCATTTATAGATGACTTCTCAAGGAATACATGGATATTTCCTTAAGAAGAAATCTGAAGTCTTTGACAGGTTCAAAGAATTTAAGGCTCTTGTGGAAAATGAGATAGAGAAGAAGATAAAGGTGTTGAGGATAGATAATGGTCGAGAGTTTTGTAGCAAGGAATTTGAAGAATTCTGTAATAAGTGTGGTATAGCATGACAAAATACTACTCCATATACGCCTCAGCAAAATGGAGTTGCAAAAAGAATGAATAAGACGTTGATGGAAAGGGCAAGAAGCATGCTCAGTGGTGCTAGGTTAGGACAGGAATTCTATGCAGAGGCAGTGGATATTGCATGTTACTTGGTCAATAGGTCACCTTCATCAGTGTTGGAGGATAAGACTCCATAAGAGGTATGGACTGGTAAGAAACCCTCTCTTTCACATATGAGGGTATTTGGATGTGATGCATATGTACATGTTCCAAAGGAGAAATGAACCAAGTTGGATAGTAAATCTGAAAAGTGCATCTTTATTGGTTATAAGGATGGTTTAAAGGGTTATAAGATTTGGAATCCAGTCACAAGGAAGGTTGTGTACAACCGAGACGTGGTGTTCAGAGAGGTGAAAGATGTTATTAAACATGAAGTCCAACCAAAGGAACCTGAGAAGATAGAGTTTGAGATTAAGGAGGAAGAATCAGAATCTACAGCAGAGGAGGAATTAGAAGATGAAGAGCCACAAACTCCAGGTGTGAGAAGATGAGTTCAAGAAAGAAGGAAACCAAAAAGGTATAGCCCATCTACTTTCTGTTCAAATTTTTCTTTTTCTATTACTGATGATGATCCCAGAACTATGAAGGAAGCAGTGGATTCAGAGGATGGAAAACACTAGAAAGAGGCCATGGTTGATGAAATGGCATCTTTGCACAAAAATGAGGCTTGGGATCTAGTGGAGTTGCTAGCTGGAAGGAAACCCATTAGCAACAAATTGTAATTCAAAAAGAAGACAAATGCAGAAGGAAAACGGGAGAAATAAAAAGCTTAGTTGGTAGAAAAAGGTTATTCCCAAGTGTCAGGAATTGATTTTGGTGATATTTTTTCTCTTTTTGCCAAGGTAACTTCTAATATATTACTTTTATCTATTACTGCTACTTTTGATTTTGAGGTAGAACAGATGGATGTGAAGATAGCATTTCTTCACGGGGATATAAAAGAGGAAATCTACATGAAGCAACCTGAAGGATTTGTGGTGAAGGGTAAGAAAGAACTAGTAAGCAAGTTAAAGAAGTCTCTATATGGGTTGAAGTAGTCACCAAGGATGTGGTATCAGAAATTTGATACATTTATACGGGGACTTGGCTTCACCAGAAGCAAAGCAAATCACTTTGTGTATTTTAAATTAATTGGTGACCATGTCATTTATCTAGTCTTGTATGTAGATGATATGTTGCTGGTTGGAAATGACAAAGAAATTATCCAGGATTTGAAGACCTAATTGTCCTCCAAATTCGACATGAAATATCTTGGTGCTGCAAACTATATTTTGGGCATGGAAATTAAAAGAGATCGAGAAAAGAGGAAGCTCTGGTTAAATAGATGAAGCATGTTGAGACAATATTGAATAGGTTTAATATGCAAGATAGTAAACCGGTGAAGATTCCTATTACTGTAGGTGTGAGGTTATCTATTGAACAATGTCCCAAGACACAAGAAGAGGAAGACGACATGTCTCGTGTTCCATATGCAAATGTAGTTGGCAGCCTGCTGTATGAAATGGTCCCAAACATTGCACATGCAATGGGAGTATTGAGAAGGTTTATGTCAAAACCAGGAAAGAAGCATTGGACAATAGTGAAGCAGGTTTTCAAGTATTTGCATGGCATTAGTGATTATGGTTTGTGCTACCAAGGAAGACCAAGATTGGACAGAGTGTTGGATATTCATGGCTTTGTTGATGCAGACTAGGCTAGAGATCTAGATCAGAGAAGATCTACAAGTGGGTATGTGTTTAACCTATTTGGAGGTGCAGTAAGTTAGATGAGTAAGAAAAAATTTGTAGTGGCACTATTAACTACAAAAGCAGAATACCTGGTAGCCACTTATGCAAGGAAGGAAGCAGTTTGGTTGCAGAGATTGTTTTCAAGTATGTGGTTAGTACAAGGAGCTATAAGGATAGACTGTGACAGCCAAAGTGCAATTTTCTTGGCAAAGAACCCCATATATCATTCAAAGACAAAGAACATTGATGTTCAGTATCACTTTGTGAGGGATATGATAGAAGAAAAAAAGGTGTTGCTGGTAAAGGTGGAAACTTTAAAGAATACTGCAAATGCATTGACAAAATATGTGAGCTCTGAGAAGTTCTCTTGGTGTAGAGAGATAATGGGCATTTCAGGGCTGGAAAAATGACTAAGCTATCTTATGGTCCCCTATGAAAAGAAAACAACAAGTGGGAGAATGTTGGGTTGTGTTATATTCTTTCCATGACTAGCCCACATAGTTAACCAGGGGGTTAGAGGGGGGGTGGAGCCCCCCTTCATTGTGCCAATTATGTAGCGAGGGAGTGGGGGGGTCACAGGGGGTTTGAGGTGTACCAGTAACCCCACTTTATGGGGTCTGGGGTAGCGCCCTAGAAAATTTTGGTTTTGGACCCTACGTTAGGTTGGGCGGACCCACCTATGGTTTTGTGCATGATTTTTACACATGTTTTTTGGACGCGATGGTTTTCGGTCCATGGTATTGGATGCTTCGGCATGTATAAATATGTATTATAACATTGAAAGGAACATAATGAAAAATCAAGTTGGTAGTCCCAATTTTCGGATCTAGGGGAAAATCTCTGTGTATATGTGTTTTATGTGTTATGCTCTCGCATTGTTTATTTTCTTTGTTTTAGAATTCGTATACAGGTAATTTCTGTACGGGGTTAAAACCTACATGTAGGGATGGAAAGGTAAGGTTTACAAGGTTTTTTGGGTTAATTTACTTAAGACCAAGGTGAAAAGGGTTGGGTTATGATATGAGCGGAATAGAATGTAAGTGGAAGAGTGAGGAAAGTGGGGTGATGGCCCATGTGGGGACCTCTCTAGGACAACAAAGTAGACCATATCCTTCCTTTAGCCTTCAAAATGGCAGTGTTGCACCTCAAGGCTATCAGGTCCAAGTAAAGGGATCCCACATGTATTTTAGTTCCATCATCACATATATCATTAAAGAATAAATATTGTTCCATTTGTGCTACCCATATTGCAAGGTTAGAGCCAGGGAATTTGTACATGTCTAGCTTGGGTGTCTGGTGGATTGAAGAGTGGTGCTTTCCATGGAAGTGAAAGTGATCGATGGATTCTCATTCTATGTGTGCATCAATATTAGTCTTCTCTCAATAAGACATATTTGTAACTTCTACTAGTTGTGATATTTGGGAGAAAATTTTCTCCTCGAATGCCTTGAATCGTTTCTCAAGTTTGTCTACCTTCTCGGTTACCCTTTCTGCAACCATAACTTGAGATCTAGTACAAAGCATACACTAGCCAAGCGAAATGTCTTGAGATTACTTAAGAGAAGTATGGTTGGAAATAGGGCAAGCTCAGGAGTCTAGTGAAGTGGGTCACTTGAATTCATGTCGAGAAACATTTAGGACCACCAGAAAATTGGGGGTTTACAAGTGAATGGTACCACTGCAACCAACTCATTGTCTTGAAGCTTATTGGCTAAGTCTCTTACAAATGTCCCAGGATGGCCTCAAACTTTCTTTTTTTCTTATACTCTAAAAAGGATTTTTACTCCCAGTTGATTAATATTGTAGTGGACAAATTTCAGAAAGCTTGATACTACCAAATATATTGCGAAAGTCAAACCTCCACTATAGTAACAAAAGCCCCAAGGTATTTGTACTATAGAATGTGATGCAAAAATATAATTTGGACTATGGCAGCTAAAACCCTCACTGCACAAAGATTCTGATTTGTGTTGTGAAAACCCCAACTACTGAATCTAATATGTACGGTGGTGGAAGAACCCCATCTACTGGATCTGATATGGACTGTGGAAGTCAAACCCGAACAACTAGATCTAATCTGGAAGGCAAGGTGGAGGGTAATATTCTAATAGTGGAGGGAACTTTGGTCACAAAGGAGTGTTAGGTTCTACAAATCGCAGTATACGCAAGGTTCCAACAATAGTACTCAGCCCAATCTTTCAGGGTGTTAGCTAAGGAGGATCAAATGTAACCTTAGCCATACTACATAACTACCCTATTGTATCTGCGACTAATTTCCCTGAGTGTTGTTCTCAATGTACTATAGTAGAAAGATGGCTAATGGCTTATCTAAGGTTAGGTTTCAGGTTATCCTAGGGGGCTTTCAATATACCCAAGCGTACATGGAAGTGCAGTCTGTGTGTGGTTGTGTCTAATGTGCTACTACTCAAAGGGGTACTCACAAGAGTTACAAAAAAGTCCAACAAGTGTGATCACCTCTTGTTGTTCATGTATGCATGCCTCCCCATATCTACAAGTTTATGCACACAACAACAAATTTTGTGGTTTAAAGACATTGGAACATGTCTCTAGCCTTCTTTTTTTTTGTGAAATTTGGAGGTACAACTGGCCCTGGAAATTTCTCTGATACCACCTATTATACTCTTGACCTATGAGAAATCCATAACACCAGAAATACGAAGCAATATATCCCAAAACATAGAATTATCACATGAATGAGACAAACTGCAAGATATTTTATTATTCATAAGCATATTACAATGTTCACTTGCCTCTTCAAGGGGGCAACCTCCAACAGAGGAGAGATCAATTACATAAACCTCGATGATATTCCCCTACTAACTAAGACTATTTATAACTTAATGACATCCAAAACCCTAACTACTAGTGGTCCCTTGCATAACATGAGTTAGCCACTTTATTTGTTAACTATGGTCTGTTTACAACTAATTGTGGTTGCTTTTCTATAATGTAGGTCAACTACTTACAATTATTATTAATGTGGGCTTTATTGACTCTCAAACTAACTATGAATTTGACTCAACCACTTAGGGTTATTACATAAATAAAAGGGTTAGGGTTGGACCCTATCATTTTCTATATCTCTCTATTGATGCCCAAAATGTGAATACTATTGGACCGGTCATTAAGAAGGAAGAAAACTTGATTACTGGCCCAAATTAGAACTACTTTTTTTTGCAATGGTAGTCTTAAACTAGTATGTGGGCTTAGTTCCCACTTTAAAGTAAGGGATCCTTTACTTTGAGATATAAATAGCTTCCATCACTAATAATATTTGTATCTGTGCCTATATATATATTATTCAAGAATCACGAAGGCTAATTGATAGATTGGAGGAAGTTGAAGAGAATTATACAAAATTATCTTACTTGAATAAAAGTAAAGCATTCAATGATTACATTTTTATCAACATACTAACCTATTCTACAACCATTATAAGTGAAATCCATATTAAGGTTGGCCAATTAACTATAATAGAATTTGGGCATCCTAATAAACTTATGAAAATATAAAATATTCACTAACCATAAAAATTAATGATTACCATGCAAAAGAAACATATATGTCTTCTTGGAAAAGTTAATTGCATTAATTGGTAATAAAATTCATTTTTTTTACAAAATATTACAAAAAGGAGTCTAAAAAAGAGAATCCAAGCTCTCAACTTTCACCACCACCCCCTGTATATGAGGATCATTTCTCTTTATTAATTAAAATATAGTTACAAAATTTAGATTGTTAGTAACTCCTTTGACACTGGTATGACATTACAACTTCTATGACAGTGATTGATATCAATATATCTTCCAAGTTGTATGCATATCTAAGTTTTTAGATCCTTAGAGACTTTCCACCTTCTGTAATTGTATCTCCCTTTAAATTCTTGATCGACTAACCTTTTAATGTCTTTCTTCATGTCGATGATGTAATAGTAGAGTTAGAGTACTACTTTGGTGGGAACAATGATGAGCGTGTCCATCGACTTGTCATCTACCTTTGAAATATGTTCAATCTCCATGACCACACTTGTTCGAGCCCTATTTATCTCTTCAAGTTTTAGTTTGATAGGGGTGGTCCTAGACAAATCCTCTATGGACTCAAGGTCACCTTTCTCTATCAATTATGTGGTATTGGCTCACATTTTCTTGGCCAAGCCACTGGCCATTAGCCTCATCCATAGTTTTTCTAATGGCCTAGCATTATGACTTCCAAACATCAACCAAAGATCATTCTTTTTTCCTTTTTATTCTTATCAAGTCATGGTAGTGAATCTAGAGCATCCCAATGTTTCTTCTTTCGTTCAATATTTTTTCTAGGGCCTCACTAGTTATACTCTAGGATTCTATTTACGCATTTTTCTCACTGGTTATCTGCTTCAATTATTGAAATTAGTCTGGTATTTCCCATAACTTTTCCATGAAATGTTTTTGAGCCTTTTGAAGGTCATTGTTGATTTTGAGAGCCTGTACTTTAAGATATGAAGGTGAGATTGGGCCTTTTGCGCTTGTTCAACCTTAATGTTAACTTCTTTAATATGTTTCTCATCTAATAGCTTCATGTTAGTGGAATGAAATTCTTTTAGCTATGTTATTTGTTTTTGATATTGAGCCTTGAAGGTCTCCAAAAGAACAATATGTTGTTCTTTTAGCCTATCTTGGTGCTCAATCTCCATTTTCTCCTTATTACTATAGTGATGCAACCACCAGGATTAATTATTCCACATCCATGGATAACATTTGAGTTGTCACCTTGTTTTTCATGGAAAGGGATCATAAAATAGAGGCAGTGTCTACAACAATGATTGCTTTGACTAATGAAATTCCATATTATCCTTTGTTCGAGACCTTCCAAAACAAGTTTCTCTTCCCCTGTCATTCCTATTTTTCTTCATTTATGAACATTATGAGTGATTCCTTTTCTAGATTTTATATAATAATATTCCCTTAGATCTATGACTTTATAGTTGACATCCCTAGGATTAAAAACAATAGGTGTAGTGCACGTTTTATTAGGGATCAAATGAAGACAGGAAATAGAATTATGAGAAATGCTGGAGCTTTGTATAGGGGTTCTTGTCAAAGTGATTTCCTTAGGGTCCCTATCTTATTGAGATGATTTAGGGGTTTTCTTTAGCTTCTTTCCTTTAATAACCTTCTTCTCTAACACATTCAATTCTTTTTTAGCTTCTTTTTTGGCAATAGCAGCATGTCACCTTGTTTCAACTTCATCCTAGGCCAACAGTTTTTGTTCTTTTCTAGCTTCAACATTAAGCCAATTCTTTCCTAATTCTTTGACTTTAGCATTTTCCTCATCATCCTTGGATTTTCGTATTTCTTCTATATTCAAAGTGTTTTTCTATCTCATTTTGTCTCTTCCCTTCTTTGGGATATTGGATAGGAAACAAGTATCATTGTTCTCTTTGTTCCATCCTTTTCTTAGCCTCCTCATATATTAATACATCTTGAAAAATCGAGTCATCAGAAAGGGACTCATGTTCGTAGTATTTTGAAAGCTTCACTGATTTGCAGTGTTCTTTGATTATACCATGATGGTTATGTCTCCTAAAAATACCAATTGACATCTTAATCTCCATAAGGTTGCTTACTTCCTCATTTTCATGTAGGAAATTGGTCAGTGCATAGTTGTTAATTTTGATAGGAAATCCTGGACATAACCTCTTAGAATTGTTGGCCAAAACCAACATTATCCCACCACTGATAGTCTAATAAGAAATCTCCCTAATCATGAATAAATCAGGGACTGGTTGTGACATTAGGTGATGGGTTCCTAAATAACCATACACTTGTATATATTGATGAGCCCTAGTATTGCAGCAAGAATGTTGCAACTACCAAGACTACTAGCTTTACATTATCAATCTGAGGTTTCGTACAAACTTGGAGGTGACAATTCTATATACATAGAAGATGCATCATTCTACTCATGTGACTTCTCAATTGGGGCATTTGACCATTAGGGTTCCATACTATTCCTCTATTGAACTAAAATGAGTCTAACTACTGAAAGCATAATGTAAAGGCTAGTTATAGTGTAGAGAAAGTAAATTCTTGTTAATTCAGGAAATGAAACTGCCAAATTGTAAGTGTTATGAAATGACATAAATCATCTAGCTATGAAATGATACAAATCACTTGCAATAAGGAAACTATGCTAATCTTGAACTTGATCATATAGCTACCAGGATTTCTTGAAAATAGAAGGTTATTCTATCATTTCAGAATTCAAACATGCATGATGTTATCACTCAGTAATTTCTCAAGGTTAAAGAAAGAAATAACCGGGTAATCACAAACCACTTTTAGAGTATAGGATCTAGCCAACCTAGGCTCAGAGAGGGCTCTTTCTATATGATTTAGCTCTTTTGGCTAGGATTTCAAGCTACTTATGAATGTTCAGGGGGTTTTCTGATTTGTATTTGAGATTGGATGGTGGGATCCTTAAAACAGATGGATAGAATGATGTCTTTAGACCATTGATCCAGGTGGATATTTGTGGCCACCCACCTATCCCATTTGGACCCCCACAATGTCTCTTTCAATTTTTCAATTTCCATAATTGTAGCACAATTTAGTATTTTTAGTTTTTTGGGTCATGAACTTCCGGAGCCATTTTGAGGCCCTAAATGACATTTTTTGGGAAATCTGGGAGCAACATGGGTCCATGGATCAATGTTGCTCTTCCCAAAGTTATATTTCTTGGATAGATCTTTCTAGTGAGCTATTGTATGTGTCAAATGGAGATTGGGTGCCAAAGTTATGACCCCGGGAAATTGATGTACCAATTTACCCAAACGGGGCCCACAATTTGGCGTTTCATCTTCTAAGGTTAGGTTTTGTGATGTTAATGGTTTTCCATTGTTTCTCAACAATAAATAGGCCTTTGAGCCTCATTGTAAGAGAGTTCAAAGGCATGTAGCTGCCACATCTCTTCTCAGAGATAAGCTACCATTGCCCTAGCTGGTTTATTTCCATTTCTGTTTATAGGCATATGTCAGTATTTTACATTAATGAAATGAAGTATTATTTCCACTACATCTCTGTGTTTATGGATATCTCTATAATTTATTACATTCCTGTTTAAATCTAAGTCAGTGGTATCAAAGCGGTCTGCTTTTTCTCTGTTTTTCTTTGCATGTCCCAACGAGGTTGGGATATAAGGAGTTAGGGCTTACCTTTGCAAGGCTAGCCTCACAAATCTCGATGGCCTCCCATGGTGGATGAAAAGAAATACGAGGAGGTAGGAGATCCTATCAAAATCTTGCTCGAAGAATCCCTCGAGTGGCAAAGGAGCACGATGATAGATATCTTTGCACAGAACCTTTAGGGGCTACCTAGAGGCAACGCATCAGCTTCCAACAACTACTCTGGAAATGCCATGCCATTTAAGGTACAAGTTAATCTTGAAATCCCCATCTTCAATGGTCAAATAGACACAGATGTTGTAGATAAATGGTTAAACCTGCTAGATGGGTATTTTTCTATTCATGAATTTTCGAGTCGGGAAAAGATTGTTTTCGCTCTTCTCAAAGCAGCTCCCCATGTCAAGGACTGGTGGGAAACCTATTGCGAGCAGAAGAATGAAAGTATGGGCTCACTATTCTCAGTCGCACCCACTTGGGATTCATTCTGGGATGCCGCCAAGGAGCAATACTATCCTATCAAAAGCTATGAGGACAAATACATCAAATGGACCACACTGTGGCAGGGAAGGGACCAAGATGTGACAGATTTTACAAACATTTTTCATACCCTTCGCACACAGTTGGGTATCGAGGACTTTGAGTTGCATTTGGTACTGAAATACATCAACTGCCTACATAGATACATCCAGGAATAGATGGATATCTTGAACATCTCCTCGCTTGAAATGGTGTACCGATACGCTATCAAGATCGAACAAAATTTCAAATAGAAGAAGCGAGATTTTGGATCTGAAAATATGAAGACCAAAGGACAAAGCCAAGGCAGGGTGACCCAATACAACCTGTCGAAGCCGAAAAAAAAGAACAACACCATAAAGTCGAAGAAGGACATAGGAAAGTGTTGTGAGTTCCAGAAGAGTCCCACTCATAACGCAAGTGAGTGTCAGACCAAGCAATCACTGGTGGCCGAGTTGAAGGCTTCAGAATCAAATGCATGTTCTGACCCTGAGTCAGAACCCGACAAGGGGAATGGAAAAGGGAAGCATATCATTGATGCGGAGCCAAGAATCACTATTTCCACCACCAAGATCCAGAAGAATGAGCCCGAAGATCCAGAGGAGGGGGAACATCTTTTCCAGTCACAGATGTGGGTGAAGGGTCCACCGCTACGATTCACTGTCAACAATGGCAACCAAAAGATCCTCATTTCAGCAGAGGTTGTGAAGTAGTTATGCCTACCGACTACACCACACCTACAGTCATACAGTATCATGTGGCTTCACCAAGGACGAGATCTCCAAATTCGCCAGAAATGTTACCTTCCCTACAGCATCAAACCCTTCACATACGAGGTATTGTGTGATGTTACACCTCTTGATGTTTGTGATGTATTATTAGGCCAACCATACTTGTGGAGGTGACATGCTATGTATGAGTCAAGGCCTCATTCTGTTATTATTACTTTGAGTAATTCATTATACAGGATACCAGAGGTAGTCCCACCTACCACCACCTCTTTGATCACTACTAAGAAAGGCAGCAAGCTCATCTCATAGACTAGGAAATTTATTTTATGTCTGGTTCGCTCCCAAAGTAAGGGGAAGATCATCACCACATCCATGACCCACGCGAAGGGTTCCTCCATGCAGTAGCAGCAACAAAGAAATACCGTCATGACAGAACACAGGAACAACTTCTCCTCACCCATAGGGGTACCACACAAGCTTCAGGTGGGTAACAAAGTCTGGTTGCATCTGTAGAAAGAATGCCTTACAAGAGCCCATCAGAAGCTTTGACCATGCAAACATGGTCCTTACATCATTACTAAGGTTGTGGGAAATAATTCTTTGGAGCACAGCATTCCTCCATTCCTTTTCCTGCACCAAGTGTTCAATTTGTACCGCCATTGACCATGCTTCCCACCATTACTTGACACATCCGAGATTGCAGAATAGCTCACCAGGGACCAAGTTCAGCAGATGGAGGAACTCAACGCAATGGGGACCATTGCTTCCTAAGGGGGGAGGAATGATCCAGGTGGATTTTCGTGGCCACCCACCTATCCAATTTGGACCCCCATGACTGTCTCTTTCAATTTTTTAGTTTATGTAATTGTAACACAATTTACTTTTTTTAGCCATTTTGAGGCCCTAAACGACATTTTTTGGGAAATATGGGAGCAACATGGGTCCATGGACTGATTTTTTTCTTCCCAAAGTTATATTCCTTAGATAGATCTTTCTAACGAGCTATTATATGCATCAAATAGAGATTGGGTGCCAAAGTTACAACACCGGGAAATTGATGTACCAATTTAGCCAAACAAGGCCCACAAATTGGCGTTTCATCTTCTAGGGTTAGGTTTTGGGATGTTAAGGGTTTTCCATTGTTTCTCAATAATAAATAGGCCTTTTAGCCTAATTGTAACAAAGTTCAGAGGCATGTAGTTGCCACTTCTCTTCTCAGAGATAAACTACCATCGCCTTAGCTGGTTTATTTCCATTTCTGTTTGAAAGCATATTTTAGTGTTTTACATTAATGAAATGAAGTATTATTTCCACTACATCTCTATGTTTATGGTTATCTCTGTAATTTATTTTGTTCCTGTTTAAATCCAAATCAACCATTGGGCTATGGAGTCAACATAAGGGTAGCAGAACTGGATCAACTCACTAAAGGGAATGTTCAAAGGGCAAGCTAGTAGAGTAAAGTGCAGGTCTTTGGAACAGGGGGGTGAAATGGTTTGAATCGGGGTGAGAGAGCAATTAAGTGTTCTCAGAACAGGACTTAAACAAGGAATAGAGGGTAATCAAAAGCAAAGGGCAATTAATAATCCTTTTTAATCTGGATTAGTAAGAAACAACCTAAACTAAGGAGCAATTAAGAATTCCTTAACTTAGATATCAGTTGAAAACATTTATAAGCATTAATGTTAAAATGGAGTGTAATTAAACAAATTCTGAGATATTGTTCTAGTTATAGCATTCAGATTCAAAAATACATTAAATATTGTGGAAAAACTTTAAGAAAGATAACAACAGAATCTTGTCTACACTTCACAATAGAATACTTGTCAACACATGAATCCTGTGAAATATCTTGTCTTTATTCATCAATCCAGCTTTCTGGCTCAGTCAGTGATACAATAGCTTTAGGTCTTTTGATCAAGAAGTCTATAGAAATGTCTAAGAATCCACCCTACGTACTTCGAATTGTGAAGTATTTATACAAAAGTTTTATTACAAAATATCTCAAACTAACTTGAGATTTAACCTAGGAAATAAAAATATCTTCTTGCAAGAAGATAGAGATAGCTATCGAACTGATTTCATGTTGTTCCTTGTATTTTGGTAGTGCTAGCTTTTATGATTTGATTTCTATCCCTTTATGTTGCCTTTTTGTTTTGATATTTCACACTGGAAGCTTCATTCACTTTTGTCTTTCATCTGATACACTTTGACATGCTGACATGTCTTTATCTTTTATTGTGTTTTTACTTTTACTTTATATTTTAACTTTTTACTGTGTATTTCAACAGTAAATTGTTTATTTTTTTATATGTATCAGCATATGGTAATGGATATTGATCAACTTTCTATATGTTTGATCTGTTTGTCTTTTGATTGCATGCTCTGTCTCTTTCCTTTGTTCTAAAAATCAATGTCTCTGTGTGAATGATTTCCTTCTCTATTCTGTGTATAATTGTTTTCTTCTTCTGAATGAAGGTTTTTAAATACATTTTATTACGATTCTTGGATTAAACAAGTTTTTTGACTAGTATCAAAGTTGTTTATCCAATCTTTGGTCTTCTGCTAATTACTTGTAAAATACAACAATTTGTTAATAAAACATAGGTCTGCGAGGAGGTGACCGGAGGCCATACTGAAACTGGGAAGAATTGTGGACAGAGTCCGAAAGGTGTTCAAGAGGGAATCCATGGTGAAATCATGTCTCAGAGGCTCAGGGTGGCACTGGAAGGGTTTGATAGGTTTCACTGTGTAATTGAGTAAAACGCATGAAAATGAGGGTTTTCAGGGTTTTAACAGGTAATGGATCAATTGAGATAGAATTTTTGTATTATGAATAGTGAATGATTTCTTGGGTTGAGCGAGGAGGTGGTTTTCCAGGCCATCACATTGCTTTTGTGGCAAAGGCAGTATTACGGAGGGGTCACCAGATCTACGTCCATGCCTAACATGTAGCATTTGGGGTTCAGGGGAAAACAACTTTATCGGGCAGGTAATGATCGACCATTACGCACAACCAATATAGCTATGGACCATCAGATGAGGGGGATGGTGATCAGATGGTAGTCAAGTGAGGGAGGTGTGTGGGTGATAAAAGCATGGGCTTCGGGGGGGCTCAGAGCTTTAATCGTCGATGGATTGGGATTTATTAAGATTTAATCATCGGTTTAATTGATCGGGTGGGTAAAGGTCGGGCATCAAGCGAACCTAATATGGCTATGCGCCGTTTGATTTGGGCGCAGATGATTGGAGAGTAGTCAAGTAGAAGACTAGCGCGAAGGAAATGGACGGAGGTTTGGGGTGGGGGGGATGTGTACAAGGGCTTTAATTATGGCGAATTGTGATTATTGCGGGGTTAATCATGGAGTTAGGGGATCAGACGAGTTTTAATGAAGGTTTAACTTAACTTCACAAAGAATTGATGGGTTAAGTGGGTTTCATCGGGGGAAATAGAATAAAACTATAGTTTATAGTTAAACAATGGGTGGGGATAATACAGAGGGATTTATTTATATAGGAGAAATAGGGGATTATGGGAGCTATATAATTAAATTATAAATTAATTTTACATGAAATGAGCAGAGATGAAAATAGTATTAAGTGTAATGTAATATTTGTACATTTCCTTTACATACACTTAACTTAGGATAAAATCTTTTATGGTGTTTTGAATGAAATGGGATTTAACGTGGTATTTCTCACTTTTCATAGGCTAATGGAGTTTAACCTTAGGAAAAAGAGTTTTATTAGGGAAATGAAGGGGGATGACTTTTATGAAGGGGATTCTAACACTTGATGTCCATAAGTCATTAAGCCGAGGATCCGGTCCCACCAAAAGTCAGAGAAATGCTCTGGGCCTCTTTGACTTGAAGGGTATAAAGTACTTAGAACATACTTGTGGATAGGAAATTAGTAAGTATAGGGGAAAAAATGACTGAGGGGGAGTTAATTAAATTAACTTGTAAACCTTTTCTTTTGCCTTCATAATTGATCATACATATTAGCACATATGTCTAAGCATGATGAATGTGTTTTGATCCAATACTTCAACAACCTTTCTTCTACTTACCCATTAACTACCCTAACATTTTATTCTTCTTTATACTTATTTGGGTGCATTTAGGCTAGCATACCTTTTTCTTTCATTTTCTTCTATAAAACAAACTATCTACTTCTAACCTTATATCTTCCAAAGGCTCAGATTAAACTGATGAGCTCCCTTTATTTCTCTACTTATCTACTGATCTACCAAGATTAAGTTGTTTGGTCAGATTTTATTCTCTAACTATAAACATAAAATTCAAAGCATGACATAGTCAATATTAAGCAGTTTGACTACCATGGGTCATGGCATGTGTGACAAGCTACACACAACCATTATTTGTAGAATAAGTAATATAGTAGTGGCATTTAGACTTGCACTGTTTCATGATCTGTTTTTGTATTTGGGTTCATATATTTCCTTTTTTTGATCTTTTCTTATTCTTTTTTTCCTTTTGTTTCTTTTTTCTATCGTTTGATTATTCTTTTAGGACATACCCTCTTTACAATTTTTAATTCTAATATAGAAACATTTGCAAAAAGAAAAAGTATGTATAATATTACAATATTGACCATAGTCAATTCAAAATTATGGATCCTATTATTATAGGACCCTAACACCGTTGACTAGTACCTTTATCCATTGGGCCAATCCCAAACATGTATATGCCTTGTTTTATAATCTTTGTGACTACAACTCTTGAACTGAAAATACACCATTTTTTGCAAACTGAAATCTGACACATGTTGTGTTGAAATCTGATCTGAATAAACTTGCTGAAAAACTAAATTGATTCAAATTGAAATCCTACCTATTTACTCTAATCATCCGTTCAACTACTGGTTAGGTAAAATGAAATAGCCAATGCAACCATTCAAGCGTCATATAAAATGGTGGATTTTGCTACTTGTGCTTGTTTGTGATTAAAACTGAAGTTCTACAGCCCAATATAACCTTGTCAACCAATGAGAAGATAAGGAAATACTTGATTTCCTTTGTGGACTCTAAAAATTATACAAAAGGATCTTCCAAAATATATACACTATTGTTCAACTGATTTAAGAAACAGTATAATTGTTCTGGATGGCCTCCATACCATGAAACTGAAATGTCATTTTTATCTTTAACACCTGCAGATTTTCAAATAAGCTTTGCGATGATATTTCTACTAATTGAAATGTCTGTCTAGTGAAACCCTTATCATCTTGATTTTGACTCTCATAGTTGGTTAATGGAGAAAAATTCTGATTGCATTCATTATCCAACATATAATCTATTGGATCATAAAAAACTTGGAAGGATTGAAGCAACTTATTGCATATAGGTTTGAATGGAACCTCATAGATTTCGACAAGCTGCTCATCCTTTTCTTTAGAGATTTTATACCAAATTTGCTTGAAAAACTTAAATGATTCAAAACATAGTGGTATATAACTTTCCTATGTCATCTGATCAGACTTCTCAATAGAATTTGATAACTACACTTGTGAAACTGAATAATCTTGATTAAGATTTTCATTGTCTTCTTTGTTGTCAATATTAATGCATAAAGACTGCTGATTTTTTATTGCTTTAAAGTTTTCTATGATGGACTGAAATGAAGCAAAACAAAGAGGCAAAGAAGCTTCACTTATTTCCAAATTTTCTGCACTTTCTTCCTCTCATAGCTTATAGGATAAGATAATCACTGTTTTCAAGCTGCTGAAACTGAATTCCTTTATCTCCCAAACTAGTTTTTGATTGCTCTGTAAATTTAGTTTGGATTTGAACAACATACTTATCATCATACTGATCTTATTTAGACAAATCATTAAAAGAAGTAATGTCATCAAACATACACACTAGATCAGCAGATTGCTTCTCCACATATTGCTTTATAAATCTATCTTCTAATCTATGGTAGTTGGAATTAGCAGGAATTTTTTCATGGCTATCAACATCTTCCTTTTGTGAAATAAATATGTCATGGTAATGTTGAACAAAAAATTTATCTTTCATGGTGATATTTTGTACCCTTTCCTCTATTTTTCTTACCAAAATATCAAGTTTTACCTTCGCAATGTTGTTCTTCTCTACTCCTGCTTTCAACTTTTCTCTTCTAATTTGCATATTAACTTCTACATCTACTGCAATGTTCTGTATTTGTTCCAGTGTTGAGGGGTTTCTTTCTCTTAGCTGAAATTCTATCTCTGGATCAAATGCTTTTGGATAATGCAAGAGAATTTAATCAAGATTAGGTCTTATATTTGATGGCATTGAATAATAGACTTGATTAAATCTGTGAGAAAATTATTGTATTATTTCATTTGGCTGTCTTTTTAATTGATTATATTCTTCTATGATCACAAAAAGATTAACCTTGATTGTCCATATATCAAGGGAAAATTTGACAAACCACTGGAAATTTGAGATGCTTGCAATAGGTAGATTCTTGAACAAACTCTTTACTCTACTTTGCAAAGAGAGAGCAAAAAGTCTGATTCTAACATCATCTTTATCAATCTCAAATAAGTCCAGATAATTCTCAAAACCTTGAATATGTTTTTGGGTAGTGATTCTACCATCTTCTCCATCAAACCTAGGGAGATACTTGTAATAATTATCAGGGAAATCATGGAGTGTAGGAGGTAAGATGAGTGGCTTATACCTCTTAGGAACTTTACAAGGTACAAGAATATGTATAGGGATTGTAAGATCATTCTTGATTATTTGAGATTTCTTGATTGGAAAATGATCATCATAAGATTCAAATGAATGCTACTCAAATGGATAAGGAGGATATATATTTACAATTTTCAAAGGAAAATAATAAAAAATTAATCTAAGATCTTCTCTAAAATACACTATACATTGAAAAACTTTCTTGATGAGAAAGAACATAATGTCTTGGATAACAATCCAAGTTAAAAGCCTAATATTTTCATACTTTTCTTTGAGGTTCATTCGTCTAGTAGAGTCTCGACTGTGAAATTGATTTGGAGTCACCAGGTGGATGACTTTAACCTTTATGTGTTTGATCACTATCCACCATCATAGATCAGATCTGAACCTGTAAAATATTTCTGAAGAAAATGCTAATCTACCGTAATATGGTCACCACTATGTTCTCACTCAGTAATTTCTCAAGGTTAAAGAAAGAAATCAGCGAGGTGACCACAAACCACTTTTGGAGCATAGGCTCTAGCCAACCTAGGCTTAGAGAGGGCTCTCTCTATATGATTTAGCTTTGTTTGTTGGGATTTCAATCTAGTTATGAATGTTTAGGAAGCTTTTTGATTTGTATTTCAGATTAGATGGTGGGATCCTTAAAACAGATGGATAGAATGATGTCTATAGACCACTGGCTTATGGAGTCAATAGAAGGGCAGCAGAACTGGATCAAATCACTAAAGGGAATGCTCAAAGGGAAAGCTAGCATAGTAAAGTGCAAGTCTTTGAAATAGGGGGGTGAAATGGTTTGAATCAGGGTGAGAGAGAAATTAAGGGTTCTTAGACATGGACATAAATGAGGAATAGGGGGTAATCAAAAGCAAAGAGAAATTAAGAATCCTTTGATTTGGATTAGCAAGAAACAACCTAAACTAAGGAGCAATTAAGAATTCCTTAACTTAGATATCAGTTGAAAACATTTATAAGCATAACTATCAAAATAGAGTGTAATTAAACAAATTCAGAGATATTGTTCCAGTTATAGCATTCAGATTCAGAAATACATTAAATATTGTGGAATAACTTTAAGAAAGATAACAACAACATAAGAGAATACTTGTCTACACTTTGCTCAACACTTGAATCATGTGAAATATCTTGTCTTTATTCATCAATCCAGCTTGCTGGCTCAGTCAATGATACAATAGCCTTACAATCTTTTAATCAAAAAGTATATAGAAAAATCTAAGAATCCACCCTACATACTTTGAATTATGAAGTATTTATACAAAAGTTTTATTACAAAATATCTCAAACTAACTTGAGATTTAACCTCAGAAATAAAAATATCTTCTTGCAAGAAGATAGAGACAACTATTAAACTGCTTTCATGTTGTCCCTTGTATTTTGTTAATGTTGGCTTTTATGATTTGATTTCTAGCCCTTTATGTTGCCTTGTTGTTTTGATCTTTCATGCTGGAAGCTTCATTCACTTTTGGATTTTAGCTGATACACTTTGACATGCTGACCTGTCTTTATCTTTTATTGTGTTTTTACTTCTACTATATATTTTAACCTTCTACTGTGTATTTCAATAGTGAATTATTTAGTTTTTTATATGTATCAACATATGGTGATGGATATTGATCAAATTTCTGTAAGTTTGATTTGTTTGTCTTTTGACTGCATGCTCTGTCTAGTTCCTTTGCTTTAACAGTCAATGTCTTTGTGTAAATGATTTCTTTCTCTGTTCTGTGTATAACTGTTTCTTCTTCTAAATGAATGTTTTAAAATAGATTTCCTTTCGAATCTTGGAGTAAACAAGTTTTGTGACTAGTATCAAAATTGTTTATCCAAGTTCTGGTCTTCTGCTAATTACCTACAAAATACAACAATTTGTTAATAAAACACAGGTCTACGAGGAGGTGACTGGAGGCTGTACTGAAACTAGAAAGAACTGTGGATAGAGTTCGGAGGGTGTTCGGGAGGGAATCCATGGTGAAATCATGTCTCAAAGGCTGAAGGTCGCACCAGAAGTGTTTGATAGGTTTCACTATGTAATTGAGTAAAATGCATGAAAATGAGGGCTTTCGGGGTTTTAATGAATAATGGGTAAATTGGCATGGAATTTTTATATTATGAATAGTGAGTGCTTTCTCGGGTTGAGCGGGGAGGCGATTTCCCGACATCACACCGCTTTTGTGGCAAAGGCAGTATTGAGGAGGGGTCACACAATCCACCTCACGCCTGACACGTAGCATTTCAGGTTCGGGGGAAAACCGCTTTATCGGGTGGGTAACAATTAGCCATTGGGCACAGCCAATATGGATGTGGACCATCAGATGAGGGTGATGGTGATTGGATGGCAGTCGGGCGAGCGAGGTGCATGGGTGATAAAAGCATGGGCTTCGGGGGACCCTGAGCTTTAATCCTCAGCGGATTGGGATTTATTAAGATTTAATCATGGGTTTAATTGATCAGGCAGGTAAAGTTTGGGTGTCAGGTGAGCCCGATATGGCTGTGCACCATTTGATTTGGGTGCAGATGATCGGATGGTAGTCGGGTGGCAAACTAGTGCAGAGGAAATGGATGGAGGTTTGGGGGGTGGGGTAGGGGGAAGATTATGATTATTACAGGGTTAATCATGGAGTTAAGGGATCAAATGGGTTTTAATGAAGGTTTAACTTAACTTCACAAAGAATTGATGGGCTAAGTGGGTTTCATCAGGGAGAATAGAATACAACTATAGTTTATAATTAAACTATGGGTGGGGACAATAGGGATTTATTTATATAGGAGAAACAGGGGATTATGGGAGCTATATAATTAAATTAGAAATTAATATGACATGAAATGAGCGGAGATGAAAGTAGTATTAAGTGTAATGTAATACTTGTACATTTTCTTTACATACACTTAACTTAGGATAAAATATTTTGTGGGTTTTTGAATGAAATGGGATTTAACATAGTATTTCTCACTTTTCATAGGCTAATGGAGTTTAACCTTAGGAAAAAGAGTTTTATTAGGGAAATGAAGGGGGATGACTTTTGTGAATGGGATTCTAACACTTGATGTCCATAAGTCATTAAGCCGAGGGTCCGGTCCCACCAAAAGTTAGCAAAATGCTCTAAGCCTTTTTTGACTTGAAGGGTTTAAAGTACTTAGAACATACTTGTGGATAGGAAATTAGTAAGTATAAGGGAAAAAATGACTGAGGGGGAGTTAATTAAATTAACTTGTAAACCTTTTCTTTTGCCTTCATAATTGATCATACATATTAGCACATATGTCTAAGCATGATGAATGTGTTTTGATCCAATCAGCCTTATACTTCAGCAACCTTTCTTCTACTTACCCATTACCCACCCTAACCTTTTATTCTTCTTTACACTTATTTCGGTGCATTTAGGATAGCATACCCTTTTCTTTCCTTTTCTTTTACAAAAAAAACTATCTACATGTAGGATTGCCATAGTAGGGTTCAACTTTTTTTATGGCTTCCCAAGCTAGTCCCTACCTCCCTGATTTCCAAATGAGTGAAAATGCATGAAAGTTTGGGTTTTATGCTATTTGTGGTTAAGGCTCAGAGCGTTGTGTTGGTTGTTGATGATACACATTTTCCTCATTTGGACCATTGGACCTCCTCGGGTGGTCATTTTCCTCTTCTTCGTAATCATCACCCACTCCCTCTTAATTAGCTTTGACCTCCCTCTTAACTGATTTCGATTGATGTGACACTTTTGTGTGGCATGCTGACTAATGATTACTTTTTGTTAACAAGCTCAGGGTGGCGAAGTTAAATGGCCACCTCCAACTTATAAAAAATAGCTTTCCTCAACATTTACACATTTTTCATTATTTCATACCTATGGAAGAGCTCAAAAGTTACCATATATTTGCCTATCTAGTGCTTGACTAGTGTATGATAGAGTGTTGGACTTTTGTGTTGCTGCCCAGGGAAGTTCTTCCTTGCTCTTTTGTTTGTGTATTTCTTTTTGCTCCTATATAGTTGAATTCTTATTACTGTTCATGTGTGAATATGCTTGATATCTCAAGTGTTGTGCTACTATTGTGGAGTTTTTCTAGGAAGAGCAAGGTGCCATGGATGATGGTACTCTCTCCTCCTCTTAGATGGGAGGAAAACTAGATTTCTAGCTTGATGCAATGGTGGCACAGGCTACTACATGAGATCCTATAGCAGCCCCTTTTTTCTCTTTTCAAAGGTTTTTTCCTTAGAGGGATGCTGGGAAGCAATGTAGGGGTTGGAGGATGATAGAAGATTCATAATGTAGTAGTGAAGGGATGTGGCAATGGAGGAAATGTCCTCTAGTTTATTTTTTTTATTATTTTTTTTGAAAGTTTCCCTATTTTTTTTAATGGGAAAAATCTTAGGTATGGGGAGGTGGTGATTTCTTTTATTAATAGGGGATGCATTGATGATGGGTGAGTGGTTGGATAAAGTGAAGAGACCCTAATAAACCTAGGACAGGCCATGTATAAATATTTTTTATCAAATCCCTTTTCCTATAGCATTTCAGGACATCCTGTAGTTCTAAAGGTTCTTCCTGTAGCAACTATAGGACATCCTGTAGCAAACTAGAGAATGCCAAAAAGTTGATTTTTGAGCCCCAAGGATGGATGATATTTGTAGGGACATGGTTGACATGGATGGTATGGAGTGGATGGTGGGAAAAATGGAATGAAACTTGAGCATGTTGTCCCTGTAGCTTTGCATTTTCCACTGTCTTCAAAACCTGCAATCATAGAATTTATTAATGGACGGGTTGGAGTTCCATGTCATGGTATTCCTTTTATTTTTTTTTCTTCTTCTTCTATTTTTTTGGAACACACAGGTTGCCTCAAGAGAGGTTTCCAACTTGTCTGCCTACCTTGGGCACCTCAGGAGAGGTTTTCACCCAGGGATCTTATATTTTTCTTTTTTCTTTTTTCACTCCTAGCTTTCCTCAAGGAGGTTTTCAACCCAAGATTTGGCCTCAGATGCCTCATGGAGGTTTTCATCCATGCGTCTTATTGTTTTTTTGTTTGTTTTTTTTTTCAGAAATAAAAATAGTTTCCAAGAATGTTGTGAATTGGAAGCTAGGACACTTCTAATCACATTTACCTCCTTGCTAATGGTGATGATGAACTCTTCCTTGGACAGGGGTCTTTTGTAAGCCTTCATTTTGTATCCATTGACAAGAAAGGGAATACCTTCCTCATTAATGGTCCTGATTTGAATAGCTCCATTGTCATGGCACTTCTCTATCAAGTATGGGCACAACCACCTTGTCATCAATTTACCTTTGAAGTCCTTGAACCTGGAATCATATAGCAGATTCCAATTCCCTTTTTAAAACCTTATCCTTGATGTTCTTGTCATGCCAAACCTTCCTATGTACTTGTATAATTTCAGTGTGTAGGAGGGACCGCGTTATGAATTCATCCAAACCATTCAAGTGGATAAGTCTCTCTTGCTGTGCCTTTGTAACATCTAAATCCAACTGTGTTGCCATTCTCAAGCTATTGTATTCAAACCCAATGGATAGAAGAGCCTTCTTTCCATAGACCAAGTCATAAGGAGTGAAACTAGTAGTTGTCTTCCAAGTTGTATTGTAGGCCCATGTGGCATCCACTAATCTATCTTCCCAATCCTTTTTGTTGCTGCTCACAACCTTGGTGAGGATGCCTTCTAATGCTTTATTGGTGACCTCTAGTTTTCCATTGGCCTGAAGATGATAGGTAGTAGATTTTTTGTGCTTTATCTCATGCTTCCTTAACAAATTTTCAATTAGATGTGATGTGAATTGAGCTCCCTGGTCAGTGACTAGTTCTCTAGGTACCCAAATTTGTAGAATACATTCTCCCTTAAGAACTCAGCCACTTTCTCCTCTATTTCTACCTTAATAACCTTGGTCACAGCCCACTTTGTCAAATAATTAGTGCATACAATTATGTACTTTTCTGCCATGATGATGGATCAATTGCCCTAATGTAATCCATGGCCCACTTCTCAAATGTCTTTAAATCTACTTGAGGTTGCAAGGGAATTTCATCCTTGAGAGTAGGTTTCCCCATCCTATGACAGTGATCACGTTGATTGGTGTATTTTCTTGCATCTTGGTGGAGAGTGGGCGAGTAGTAGCCAACATGCAAAACCTTGAAAGTTGTCCTCTTGGCAGCAAAGTGACTTCAATGAGGCCCATCCTGGCAAGCTGATAGAATGTCAAAGATATCCTCTTCCCTGACACATCTTGTCAAAATTTTATTTGGTCCTAGTTTAAAGAGATTGCCCCCAATCCAAGTGAGAGGGGCACTCTTCCTCACAATTTTACTCTTCTCCCTAGGTGACATATTTGGAGGGGATTTTGCAGCAACTAGGTAGTTGGATATGTCGAAAAACCATGGAGAGAGAAATGAAATAGAAAATTGGTGTTCATACAAAAGTTGGTCATCAACTATCGCTTCTTCACTTGCAGGCAAAGAAATTCTAGACAAAAAAATTGCAACCACATTTTCTTTACCTCACTTATCAATGATAGTTAAATCAATTTGCTATCATAGAAGCAACCATCTAATAATTATAGCATTCACATCGTGATTGTTCATTAATTACTTGATAGAATCATGGTCATTATGCACAAGGGTTTGGTAACCAATGATGTAGTGTCTGAACTTGTTCAAGGAATGGACAACAGCTAGAAGTTCCTTCTCAGTCATAGTGTTATTCAGTTCAGCCTTAGAAACATTTTTTCTAATGAAGTAAATGGCATAAGGAAAATTGTCATGTATATATCCTAGAGCTGCTCCTATAGCTTTGTCTGATGCATAAACATGGATGTGGAAAGGAGGAGCCCAATTCGGGCCTCTAAGTATGGGTGCAGTAGTTAATTTGTCCTTCAAGATTTCTAGAGCCGATTGTCAACTATCTGACCATAAAAATTTAGAGTCCTTGGCCAAAAATCCAAACAATAGTGAGGCTACTTTGCTAAAGTCTTTGATAAATCTCTTATAATATCCATCTAAGCAAAAGAAACTCCTAACATCCCTCTTCTTTTGAGGAGTAGGTACCCTTTTTATGATGCCAATTTTATTTGGGTCCACTTGTATTCCCTCCTGAGATATTAAGTATCCTAGTACAATACCTTCATTCATCAATAATTCACACTTCTTAGGACTAAGTGAGAGGTTCATTTCAATGCACTTCCTCATGACCTCCCCAAGTTAGAGAGAGCCTCTAGGAAGTCACACCCATAGGGAGTGAAATCATTCATGTAGATATCTACATATTCATGAACTAGCTCATCGAAGATGCTAAAAACTTCCCTTTGAAAAGTGGCAAGGGCATTACATAATCCAAAACAAAGGACCCTATAAGAAATGTTACCCTAAGGGCAGGTGAATGTAGCTTTATCTTGGTCCTTTAGGCTGATCTAGATCTAATTATAACCATTGAATCCATCCAAAAAAGAGAAGAATTTGTTCCCTACAAGACCATCCAAGACTTAATCAATGAAAGGTAAAGGGAATTTGTCTTTCTTAGTGGCTTTGTTCATCTGTCTATAATCCACATATATCCTCCACTTTCCATTCTTCTTTGGGACCAACACTAGAGGGGAAACCAACTCACTATCTGAGATGGGTTAAATGAACCCTGAATCCAACAATTTATGTAACTCTTCCTTTACTATGTCTTTGAGGGCTTGGTTCATTCTCCTCTAAGGTTGGCACACTGGTTTGCATCCTTCCTTGATTTAGATGTGGTGAGTACACAATGAAGGATTCACTCCCTTAATTTCCTTATAGC
This sequence comes from Pinus taeda, assembly GCA_000404065.3. NCBI lineage: Eukaryota > Viridiplantae > Streptophyta > Pinopsida > Pinales > Pinaceae > Pinus > Pinus taeda. The sequence continues at coordinate 42,440 of APFE031344799.1, read as the reverse complement.
TCTAAGAAAAGGCATCTAAGTGTTCTCTCATCATGTTACACAACTTCTCTTCTTGGTTGGCTGAGAGAGAGGGGTTGATATTCAAAGTTTTATATCAACCAAATTCTACCATTTTGACATGTGTAGGACTTGGGTCCACTAGGGATAACTCAGTCCAAGAAATACCCTTAGATTCCTTCACAAGCTCATCAAGGGGCATGGTGTTGAGGGGCTAGTTTTGGAGGATTTTGTCAATGAGGTCATATTCATTAGGTTTCCCCCCTCCTATGACAACATCTAAGGTATAGATTAGATAGGATGTGGTATGATACACTTCATCTTCCCCATCCTCTTCCAACCATAGGGGCAAGTCGTGCTCAAGGGATGGTTGAGCAAGAGGGTACAATACCAATTGTTTAGACAAATGCCCATTCTTAGTGGTCATGTTCCCAACTCTACAACTTATGTAAGCATTAGCAGTGGCTAGCCATGGTCTTCCAAGGATGAGAGGGTAGCCATTGAATTTGGTATTGAGCTAGAGAACTAGGAAGTCAATAGGATACTCCTAGGAATCAATAGAGACCATCACATCCTCAACGACCCCCTCAGGAGCCATTGTGGACATGTCTACAAGTTACAACATTGTTATGGTCTTTCTCAAAGATCCTTGGAGATTTATTTTGAGTATGGTTTCCTTAGTTATCACATTGATGGTAGACCCAAGATCAATCAAGGTGTGAGGGACAATGATGCCATCAATGTGCAGATCTACCATAGGACTTCCAGGATCTAGATACTTAGCGAAAATCACTCTCCTCAACATCAGATCAGAAAATTAACAAATAACATCATTGGTAGGGGTGTCTTTATTTCTCCTCCCGTGATTTTTGAAGCATTTCTCTTTTATAATCTTATTGTGTATGGGAACATCCTTGATAACTTGGATGATTGGGATTTTCACACACAAGTTTTTCAATTCTCTCAGAATTTCAACCTCTTCTAGGATGTTCTAGTTAGGATGGATCAATCTTTCAGTAAAAGGAGGTGGATTGGCTTGAGGACCACTCTCTTCCTTTTCCTCTTCAAGCTCCTCAGGTGGAGATGGAGGTTCGTTATCTGGTAGCACTCTTCCAAAACTAAGGTTAATTTCTTGAATATCCATAGCATAGGAAGGGTAAGATGTCTCTCCACTATAGACCTGATGTGCCTTCTTATTGTTCTGGTTCAAATTTGGTTAAGCAGACATCTGAGGTTGCTTGGGTGGAGCAAGATGAATGAGTTGTGGTTGAGATGGAGGTGGAGGTAGTAAAGTAGGAGGTTGGTTGAATTGAGGCCTCCAACCTTGTGATGGTGTATTCCACTGAGGTGGAGAAGCATATGGATGAAATGGTTGATTCGATAGTTGGGGAGGATTCTAAGGTGTATAAGACTAAGGAGAAGGTGTGGACCATGATGGATGAGTAGGAGAACACCAGGGGGGGAGAGATGCATTCTGATTGGGATGGTAATAGGAATAGGATGCACCCTACATACCCTATTGGTATGGCCTAGGTCGTTGAGGAATCATTTGGTTGATATAACAATTTTTTTTAGCCCCACCTTCAGCCCCTTGGTATAAATATTTCAGTCCATACAAATAATGACACTTGTCTGTGGAATGGTTCTCCTCACATACCGAGCAAACCTCTATAACATTTAGTGGACATTCATTTCTAGGGTGTCTCCTAGTGCATTTAGAGAAAAAGATAGCTAAGGCTCTCTCTCCTTCCTCTTGATATGCATGGTGTCCATTTGCAGAGAAAAGGTGAGAAACATTTCACTATTAAAGTCCTCCAACATGTTTCCAATTTCATTTTTGTTATATGTGGTGGAGGAAGAGGAGCTGGCCAAATCTTGACTAGCCCTACCCTTCTTTCTAGCAATCCCAGAATGGTTTTTGAAAATTGTCTTGATAACATTATAGGTTAGTTGATAAATGTCCCCTCCAGATAGCATGTTTAGGGTTTCTAGCATGTCTTCCTTGAATCATCTAAGAAGGACTAGCTTGAGTGATTCAAGATCAAGGGTGCATCTGGCCCTTTTGTAACTGAGTTGGAACCTTTCCTAATAATCTTCCAAGGATTCATTAGGTCCTAGGTTCATTCTAAAGATTTTATCTTTGGTGTATTTCAACCCACAATAGTCCATGTAATTGTTGTTAAAGGATTGTTCAATTGAGCCTAGGTGGGGATTATATCCCTAAGTAGACCCATGAACCAGCACAAGGTTGCATCCTTAAGGGTGGATGGGAACAACTTCAGCCTTTGGTCATTAGAGGTATAATCATAAGTTTTGTAGATGACAGAAAAATCAAATAAGAAGGTATCAGGGTCCTTTGAGGTTAAGCCATGGAAGTGAAGAAGGGTAGAGAGGCTTATATTTTTCAACCTAGTATCTCCATTAGTATCTCTAATGGGAAAAGCACTCTCATTTCTATTTTTAGCCTCATTTATATTTTCAACCATGGTGTAAGTGTGTGGAGTGGTCTCTTCTTCTTCTTCCCCAATAGGCTCTTCAAAGATTTCAGGTTGTTCACCTAAGGGGTCCTCTAACTCTCCTGCAATTAGAGATGGAAGTTGACAATCATCGAAGAAGAGGGAAGGTTGAGTATTTGATGGTGTGGGGGTATTTGGTAAGAATTTACTTAAAGTTTCTCTACTCCTACAAGGCATGAAAGAAATATATGTTTCCTTTATGAGGTTTTTTCAAAACCAAATGTAAGATAGAGAGGAAAACAAGCATAACATCTATCTGGTAAATGAAAAATAGAAAGAAAATTTAGAAATTACATCTACTTAGCCACCTCCCTAGTAACAACACAAAAAATTTATGAGCCCTAGTATTGCAGCAAGAATGTTGATCTGTGGTTGTCATTGATGTCAACCAAAGCAGTACAAGGGGCTACCCTGATATTGCATGGGAATTTTGACTTTAAAACTTACTCTATTATAAGTCAAGGATCTTCTATATGGATTCCACTCATTGAGATGTTTCTATTGATATATGGCACGCCACATAGTTCTTCATGGTTTGATAATTATTCATGTTTGAAGTTAGTAACCCCAGTTACTGGGATAAAACCCCATGGGGTTGTGGAATTGCACTCATCATTGGTTGTGGTCATTGAATAGTCAATAATTAATCATTTTTAATTCTCCTAAACTCCCTCCAACGTTCACTTGTTGAGGATCCTCTCAACTCAAGACATTTCTATAAATGGTGACCCTCATATCCTCCTCTAGCAACCACTTTTCAACAAACTATCTTGTGAGAATACCTTTGTAATTTTTTGACACTCATGAGATTCTAATGTAGGATATGTTGAATGGAGTTTTAGGTTTTTTTTATTTCTAGTTATGGTATAAAATTATGATCAAGTTTGAAGGTTGGTTTTGAAGCAAGTTTAGAGCCTCGGATTCTAGGATTTCGCTGCTTCAAATAGGTCATCATGGAATTTTCACTATAACTTTGTTTCTATGAATATTCAAAAGCTGAAATTAAAATTACTTTGATCCTAAATCTTGATGAACCTCATGACCAAATTTCAAATCTTGGGTCACTATATTCTCGGAGATATGATCTAAGGAAGTTATGGTTTTTGCCGGCTCCCAAATTCCATGTCAAACAAGCGACCTCGGGAAAATCATCATAACTTTCTCTTTAAAAGTTGGATTCAAATTTCCTAAATAGTGACAAAAAGAAAATGGATTTTAGTTGGTTTGGTATTGTTTTCAAGTTTGAAAGTAAATAAAGTAACACGTGGCACTTTGTACAAGTTTGCTCTGCTGAACTAGTCTATAATTAGGTCATTGTGGAAGATTAGGCATAACTCTTTCTTGAAGAATTCAATCTCAATCAGACCTGTGGGGTTGAAAATAGGGTTGAAAGGGCTACCAGATGACAAAATTTCATACGTTGGAGATCCAAAATTACATAGATACAATAGATTCAATATTGAGCTCCTAAAAGGAATGAAAAAGTATGCATTCAAGGATCACTGCAGTAAGGACCACACATCAACAATCAAGGGTACGTCTATTACATAAAGGTATGTATGGTTATTGTTTTCATTTTCATTTTAAGTATCATCTCTAGCATATGTTTTTGCAAGGCATCGTAAGTATATTTTTTTGTATTTGTTTGGGTCTTGCTTGTTAATGCATGTGGAGGAAGGATGACAATTTAGAACAACTCATACACATACTAGAAGGACATGCAATGCTAAAGTACCATTACTTGAAGCAAGCACAAAAATACCTCAGCATATGCAAGTGATCCAAGAAGTAATGTCGAGTCAAGTGTCAGGTCTTATAAAATATCCAGTGTTTTAAAAGAGTCATCATGGTAAAATTTTAAAAGAGTCATCATTGTAAATTTTTAAAAGAGTCATCATTTGGAAAGTCATTATTGTAAAAGAGTCAATTTGCCTAAAGGAAAAGATGCATTATTGGGAGGTATATGAGTCACTGTTGGGATGTTTTCATTGTTGGGTTGTAGGTCATAGTGTGATTGGGTGTTTGTTCAAGTACAAAAAAAATCATTGTAAATCATCTTGTATCGTGGATCATTGTCCTCGGTACGGGAGTCCACACTCTTGTCCCACTTCTGATCATTATAGCGTGGTAGGGAGGCGCTAGGCTGGTGCATGAATTCACCTACAGGTTGAAGCTTGTGAACACTTTAGGGTGGAAGGTTGGTCTAGGATGTTGGGGCATACATTCAGTTTACTACTGAAGAAACTAGGGTGTTAGCGCATCCTTCCAATGGGCACTGGAGAAGAATGGTTTTCTTGAATTCTAGGAAGTTGAAACTTTCATTTCAGTTGGGGCTGAAGATTAAGAGAATTTATAAAGAGTTCGGTGTTTTCTGACCTAGAGGGGGTTTTCCACCTAAAATTCTTGTGCCTACTATGTTTTATTGTTTACTATTGTTACTAGATAAACATTAATAATAATCAAAGATTAACTAATGCTCTAAAAATATTTAAAAGTTCTGATTGATAAGTAATACTCATTCAACCCCCCTCTTAGTATTTCCAACAATTGGTATCAGAGATTGGTTCCTTCAATAATAGTCTAACGACTAGAAGATGGTCATGGAGTATACTAAGAATAGAGTTCCTTTGTTCAATGGAAATAACTATGCACTTTGGAGTGGAAGAATGCAAGTTCATTTTTTGGTGCAAGGATACGAAGTATGGGAAATAATTGATAAAGGCTTCACACCGACGGATGAACAAAGGAAGAAAAATATGGTATATGATGCAAAGGCTAAATATCCTATTATCAGTGGGCTTATCGAAACTGTTTATCTTAAAGTATTGACTTGCAAAACTATTAAAGAGGTATGGGGAAAGCTTGAAAATATATATGTAGATGACTTAAAGGTGAAAGAAACAAAGCTTCAAATTTACTGGGAAAAATTTGAGCACCTCAAAATGAAGGAAGATGAAAATATTGCTGCATACTTTCAGCTTGTTGATGAAACAACAAATACATTGGAATTTTTAGGAGAACCTATCAACATGAAATTTGTTTTCCGAAATATCATCAGAACCTTTCCAGCAAGATTCAACCCAAAGTTTATTTGACTTGGAAGATAGATCAGACCTAACCAATATCAACATAGACGAATTGCATGGAATTATTATGACATATGAGATGAGAATTGAAGAAGAGGGTGGCACATTTCACTTAGAAATAGCATTTTTGGCATCTAAGAAGGCTGGTAAGGAAAACTACACTCAAAAATCCAAAATTTGCAGCTTTAAAGATGAAGGAAAGGAGGAATATGGAGAAGAATTTTCAATAAATAATTTCCCTACTTCACACGAAAGATGAGAATACTTATAGGGAAATTCAAAGGTAAACTTCCATTGATATGTTTTGATTGTGATGAGGTTGGGCATTTTGCAGCCAAGTTTCTTCACAAAAATGAGGTTGTTATGAAGGGGAAGAAAGACCTTAGGAATTTCAACAAGAAAGGAAACAAGAAATGGTTTAAGAAAATATTTTTCTCCAAATAAGATAGATTCTCATCCAATGAAGACAATGAAAATGAAGAAGAAATCAATGGAAGAGTTTTGTTTATGGCCAAGCACAATAAGCAAGAGGCGTCTGATGAAGAAGGAGACGAAGAAGAAGAGATGACTGAGGTTGAATTTCAAAATGAAGTGATCAGGGTTATCAAAGAGCTCAAGGCCGAGAAGAATCATATCAATACTTTTGAAGATGAATTAAAGACAAAAGGGGAACATGTCCTAAATCTTAAAATCAAGTTTGAAGAATAAAATCAATTGAGGAATCGCTCAGGAAAGAATTAAAGGAAAGCAACAAGGAAAGAGAGGCATTAGAAGCTGAAATAGTCTTAAAAAATGGAAAAACTCTTCAAAACTATGCCAACAACTTAAAGGCATTGGAATAACTCAACAACAGTTAATGATCATGCAGTGACAAGAGTGGTCTTGGTTACAAAGAAAAATCCAAAAAGGATTTAAGTCCTTATATGACAACAAAAGAAGATGGACATGAAAAATCTACCAAGCAGGTAGATCTCTCAGCTAAATCAAGAGATCAAGACTCACAGGAAGAACCATGGAAAACAATTCCTCAAATAATATTTCCTTCCAGGTATCAACCTATCTTTATGGTCTTTGTTATTCATGTGGAAGGTTTGGACATAGAGCTGTAGAATATTGCATGTAGTTTGGAATGAATATAGTTCCAGGAGATCTTTCAGAAATGGATATTCTAGAACTCAGCAGAATATCAACAGATTTGATCATTTGAGAGATGATGTTGAATTTTACAAATGTAACAATTTTGGACATCTCACTAAAGATCGTGGACTTGGAAACTCTTGAAAGGAATTCTCACAAAATTAGAATGAACAAGTATGGAAAAAGAATACTGAAAAATGTGTTATCGTTCTCAAGGCTCAAAGCAACATAAACATTTGGTATGTTGACAGTGGTTTCTCAATGCATATGACTCGAGATAAAAATAATTTCATAACCTTAAAGGAAAACAAGGATGGAACAATGTCTTTTGGAAATGACTGGTCTTCAAACATCATAGGAGCAGGTACAATCACACTTGGAAGCAAGGATGCATTAGCGAAGGATGTGATGTTGGTTGGAAATATGAATCACAAACTGCTCAGTGTTGGATAGATGTGAGATCAAGGACACATGATGCTATTCAACTCTAAGGAATGTGAAATCAAGAAAGGAAAAATTGGAAAAATTGTAGCTATAGCGAGTAGAGTTCCAAATGACATATACATTTTGGATGAAACACCTCTAGGGTGATTTTTGGGAAAAGAAGATGAAAGTTAGTTATGGCACAAATGAATGGGACATATAAATTTTGACAATTTGGCCAGGATCAACAAAAAGGAAGCAGTAAGAGAAATTCCTAAAATTTCAAAACCTACCTATATGATATGTGAATCTTGTCAGCATGACAAACAAATAAAAGTTGAGTTCAAGACAAATGAACACTTTGTGTCACTTCCATTGGAATTAATACATATTGATCAATGTGGTCCTATGAGGACAAAAGGTTTAGATGATGAATTATACATTATGCTAATGATAGATGATTACACTAGAATGATAGCAGCCAATTTCTTAAAGAAAACATCTGAGGCATTCGAATGTTTCAAAATCTACAAGGAATTGGTTGAAAATGAAACTAATTTGAATATCAAAAGTCTGATATCTAATAATGGTGGAGAATTCACGTCAAAAGAAATTCTACTGTGACAAAAATGGATTAAAAAGTTAATTCTCAACAACCAGAATACCACAGTAGAATGGAGTTGTTGAAAGAAAAAACATAACCATACAAGAAATGGCTAGAACAATGTTAAATGACTAAAAATTGGATCATAAATTATGGGTTCAAGGAATTGATACAATTGTATTCAATATAAATAGAGGTTTGCTCAGGAACGATTGTAACATGACTTCATAATAACTATGGAAGGGATGATTGGATAATGTCAAATACTTCAAAATATTTGGAAGTAACAAAAGGTAAGACTGAAAATTGAGCAAGTTCGATTCACATGTTGACGAAGGTATTTTCATTGGTTATTCACGGAAAAGAAAGGCTTATATTCTACAATCTAAGGCAAAAACAAATAGTTGAAAGAATAAATGTTACTTTTGACGAAGACTGTGTTCTAAAGGATAATAGTGAGATTGTCTCTTAGGGGCTTGAGGTAGAATCTGTGAAGGATGAAGAAGAAGCTTTAGAACAAGACCAATCAAATAAGGAAACAATATTCAACCAAGAGGAAATAAGAAATGATCAGTAGGATGTACAAGAAACTTCTCCAAAAGTTTTAAAAGAATGGTGTCAAAAGAATCATCCGTCAAATCAAATTATCGAAAACATAAATGAAGGAATTAGAACCAGAAGAAGTCAATAGCTTCGTTCATCACAACAAGCCCACCTTGCTCTTTTAGCAACTTTTGAGCCTAGCAATTTTGAGGAAGCTAGTCAAGATGAACACTGGGTAGTAGTTATGAATGAAGAACTAGATCAAATTGAGAATAATGACACCTGGGAATTGGTTCCACGACCAAAGGATAAAAATGTTATAGGAACTAAATGTGTCTTTAGAAACAAATTCAATGAAGATAGATAGGTTACCAGGAATAAGACAAGATTAGTCTACAAAGGATATGCATAAGTATAAGGAATTGTTTTTGAAGAAACATTTGTGCCTGTTGCCAAAATGGAAGCTATCAGGATGTTTCTCTCTTATTCATGCTTGAGAAAAGTCAAGGTGTACCAAATGGATGTTAAGTCATCCTTTCTAAATGTTGAATTGGAAGAAGAAGTTTACATTGAACAACATGAAGTCTTTCTGCTCTCTAACAAGTCAGACTACGTCTGTGGATTAAAGAAGGCACAATATGGTCTCAAACAAGCTCCTAGAGCTTGGTATGCTCGCCTTGATGGATATCTACATCAACAAGGATTGAAGAAAGGAATAATCGACAAAAATCTTTATGTTAAGGTGGATCAATATAACCTAACAATTATCGAGCTATATGTGGATGATATAATTTTTCGAAGCAATGATGACAGATTAAGCAAAAAAGTTACCACAAAGATGCAGAATGAATTTGAAATGTCTTTACTTGGTGAGATGAAGTACCTTTTAGGGCTTGAGATATCTCAGTAGGATAAAGGAATATTTATATATCAAACCAAGTACATCAATGAAATGCTCAAGAAATTCAAGAAGGAAGATTGCAAGTTTGTCCTTACCCAAAATGGTAACAGGTTGCAAGTTAAGTTTAGAAGATTCGTCAATGGATGTGGACCAGAGGTTGTATAGGTCTATGATTGGAAGTCTTGTATATGTGACAACTTCTCAGCCAAACATAATGTAGGAAGTTATACAAGTAGCAAGATTCCAAGTAACACCGAAAGAATCTCATATTATTATCGTCAAAAAAATTCTTTGATATCTTAAGGGCACGATAGAATATGGTTTATGGTATCCCAAAGAAATGATATAGTTGTACAAGCTTATATAAATGTAGATTGGGCAGGAATTGTTGATGATCGAAAGAGTATTAGTGGAGAAGAATTTTATATAGGTGGTTGCCTTGTTTCATGGTTAAGTAAAAACAAGTCTTCAATCTCGTTATCCACAATGAGAGAAGAATATATCATTGCAATAGCTTGTGGTACCCAAGTTCTCTGGATGAAGAAAACTTTGCAATGTCTTCATGTCAAGTTTGATAGCCTATTCCCATCTTCTGTGATAACACCAGTGCCATCAGTATCTCCAAGAATCATGTGTTGCATTCCAAAACAAAGCAAATTCTAATCAAATATCATTTTGTTAGAGGGCAGGTCATCGAATGAATATCAAGCTTGAATATGTTGGCACAAAAGAACAAATTGCAGACATCTTTACCAAACCATTACCTCGTGAATCATTTAAATATCTTCGCCAAAAGCTTGGGATTCTCCCAAGTTCTCATTAGACTCTTTCTCTTATCTAACTAAATAGAAAGGGGGAGTGCAGGCATGTATAGGTCTGTAGGATGATAGTTTGTCGAGGGGAGTTACCCTTTTCCATTGATGAGAAAGGGGGAGAGAAGGCAGTGGGAAGAGGTTTCATGATCGTATGGGGAGTACTTATGTTGCCATCAATGCTAAAGGGGGATATTGTTGATCAATTTTTGTCATTGATGTCAACCCAAGAACCACTAGGGGCTACCCCGATCTTGCATGAGCATTTTGACTTGACATATTACTCTATTTTGAGTCAAGGATCTTCAAAATGGATTCCAATTGTCGAGATGTTTCCATTGATATATGGGACACCATATTATTCATGGATTGAGAGTTATTCATTTTTGAAGTTAGTAACCCCAATTACTGGGCTAAAATCCCATGGGGTTGTGGCATGGAACTCATCATTGGTTGTGGCCATTGAATAGTCAATAATTAATAATTTTTTCTGCTCCTAAAATCCATCCAATGTTCACTCGTTGAGGACCCTGTTAGGCCCCTATGCTACTAGTGTAACCCCTTATTGTTATTAGTACAACCCACTTATTATATTAATGTATCCATGCAGTGCCCATATTGTTACTATTGTGCCCCATAGAAGCCCACTGTTGTTATTATTGTGCCCTTACATTATTATT